>SJYA01008081.1:0-16993 GCA_006410615.1 Neotragus moschatus | reverse complement strand
CTCCAGTGTTCTTGCCTGGAGAATCCCAGGTACAGAGGAGCCGGGTAGAAGGCCATCTATGGAGTCGCACAGAGTCGGACACGCCTGAAGTGACTTAGCAGCAGCAGCAGCAAACAACTTTAGGCTCTTTCCCAAAGTACTTCTCTTGCATGCAAATTTCTTGGATCCTGGGCAAGAGTAGTAGTTGCTGCGGTTATTTTGACCCCGGTTCGGCGTTAAATGCATCGAATCATGAATCCTGCAATCAAGTTTCCACCTGCTCTGCAGCTAAGTGGGACATCCCTATTGTTTTCCTGCTGCACACTTGAATCCCATCCCAGGATTCAAGCTCTGCCTTAAACCCTGTACTCCAGATTTCCACCTTTTTTTCCTTCTTATTTTCTCCTGTGTCGACGATTCACTAAGCTCTTATTTGCTCCCTTCCTTCATATTGCTATTCAGTAGGGGCCAACCTACATTCTTAAGCCCACACTCTTTGCACTGCCATACTACAGGAAAGTGAAAGAGGAGAGTGGAAAAAGTTGGCTTAAAGTTCAACATTCAGAAAACGAAGATCATGGCATCCAGTCCCATCACTTCATGGGAAATAGACAGGGAAACAGTGGAAACAGTGTCAGACTTTATTTTTCTGGGTTCCAGAATCACTGCAGATGGTGACTGCAGCCATGAAATTAAAAGACGCTTACTCCTTGGAAGAAAAGTTATGACCAACCTAGATAGCATATTCAAAAGCAGAGACATTACTTTGCTGACTAAGGTCTGTCTAGTCAAGGCTATGGTTTTTCCAGTGGTCATGTATGGATGTGAGAGTTGGACTGTAAAGAACTGTGAAGAAGGCTGAGCGCCGAAGAATTGATGCTTTTGAACTGTGGTGTTGGAGAAGACTCTTGAGAGTCCTTTGGACCAGGTGTTCATTAGGAGGATTGATGTTGAAGCTGAAACTCCAATACTTTGACCACCTCATGTGAAGAGTTGACTCATGGGAAAAGGCCCCAATGCTGGGAGGGACTGGGGGCAGGAGGAGAAGGGGACGACAGAGGATGAGATGGCTGGATGGTATCACCGACTCCATGGACATGGATTTGGGTAGACTCTGGGAGTTGGTGATGGACAGGGAGGCCTGGTGTGCTGCAATTCAAGGAGTTGCAAAGAGTCCAACACAACTGAGTAACTGAACTCAACTGAACTAATAGATCTATCAAATACTGAGAGAAGTATGTTGAATTCTCCCACTGTGGTGATAGATTTGTTAATTTCCCTCTTGGTCTAATTATTCTTGCCTTTATATTTTAATACTATTTTAATAGACACATATGTGTTTAGAGTTATGTTTATCATGTGTTTAATCTTTTATTAGCATATAGTGACCATCCTCTTCTAGTGATGATTTATTTCTTAAACTTTAGTTTGTCCGATATATAGCTATTAATATATACCAACTACAGCCTTTTTTCCCTTAGAATATTTATGACATCAGTTCAGTTCAGTTCAGTCACTCAGTCGGGTCTGACTCTTTGTGACCCCATGGACTGCAGCACGCCAGCCCTCCCTGTCTATCACCAACTCATGCCCATTGAGTCGGTGATGCCATCCAACCATCTCATCCTTTGTTGTCCCCTTCTCCCCCTGCCGTCAATCTTTCCCGGCATCAGGGTCTTTTCAAATGAGTCAGTTCTTCACATCAGGTGGCCAAAGTATTAGAGTTTCAGCTTCAGCATCAGTCCTTCCAATGAATATTCAGGACTGATTTCCTTTAGGATGGACTGGTTGGATCTCCTTGCAGTCCAAGGGACTCTCAAGAGTAACAATTCTTTTACATTCAGTCTTTCTGTTTATGGTTAATGTCATTCTTCTAAACAAAATAAAAATAAAATATATTTTTAAAATCTACTTTTGTTTTTAACTGGCACATTTTCTCCAGTTATATTTGTTGTGATTATTGATATATTTTGAATTTATTTCACTATCTCATTTTGTACTTTCTTTTTGCCTCAGTTTTTCTTTTATTCTTTTCCCATCTTCTTTTGGATTATCATGTGTACATGCAAATTGAAGTACAGGAAATGTATATGTATTTAGAATAAACTTGAAAATTATTTTCACTTTTTGTGGCCAAGATGAAAGTAGTGAGTCCCAAACTAGGACTTCATAGAGAAGTAAAAATTTCCCCCAAGTGTTGGTGACCAACATAGGATTGCTAAGTTTTTCTTTTGCTAAGTTAGGAAATTAATAAAACAATCACAGCCACATCAACTGTCATCTATCCTCATCTTAATGTTATAAAAGAAGGGACATTAAAAAACAAAAATTTTAAGTGTGAAAAAACAATGTTGGTTTGGAGGTCATTTGGCAAACTTATCTGAGATACACACACACACGTACATATATATATATAGTGTGTGAAATCTCATTTCACTGGAAATCAGTGAAAATTTGGACCTGCACCTAATCTGGAACCCATTATTACAAGGATGGTGGTGCAGAAGGAAGATGGAGATTCTATGTGTTGGTTTCAGAGGTGCCCTGGGACTTGGACAACAGAGAAAAGCGCTTCTTGTGAGTGCCTGGGTTCATCGAAGAACTGGTGTNTTCACTGGAAATCAGTGAAAATTTGGACCTGCACCTAATCTGGAACCCATTATTACAAGGATGGTGGTGCAGAAGGAAGATGGAGATTCTATGTGTTGGTTTCAGAGGTGCCCTGGGACTTGGACAACAGAGAAAAGCGCTTCTTGTGAGTGCCTGGGTTCATCGAAGAACTGGTGTTGTAACCTGGTTGGATATGCCTGTGGCAGAGAAGATGCAGCTTAGGAAGTCTGGGTTTTTTTTAATGGCTCAAGAACAAAGAGAGGAGTTTCTCTCCAAAGTGGAGAGAAGAGATGAACTACCAGGCCCAGCACTGGCCGGAATCCCTAGGTTGATTTTGCTGGATAAAGGCCTGTGAATATTTGAATCTGGATTGTGTCAGAGTGAAAGTCCTTAAATTACAGGCATTTATAAACTCTATGTACTATCTGGGAGCCTAATAAGCTAGTAGAAATCCTTCTAAACAGCTGAAAAAATTGAAGATTAGTTTTGTTTCACTATGCTCCTTTACTTAGATATAACATTTTTCCAGACATGATTGGACATGTGATGCAGTATTTAAAATTTTCACAGTAATGTTATTATAAGTTAACACTCAACCATGAACGCATAAATTGCCTAAATCGCCAAAAATATATGGTGATGTACTTCTCTGAGCAAAACCAAATGAACTCTTGAACCCACAGCATTCATTTTGGATTCCCCCCAAGACCCCCATGTGTAGATCACAACAAACTGTAGAAAATTCTTAAAGAGATGGGAACACCAGACCACCTGACCTGCCTCCTGCAAAACCTGTACGCAGGTCAAGAAGCAAGTTAGAACTGGACATGGCACAACAGACTGTTTCAAAATTGGGAAAGAAGTAGTTTAAGGTTATATATTGTCACCCTGCTTATTTGGCTTATATGCCGAGTTTGTCATTTCAAACTCCGGACTGGAGGAAGCACAAACTGGAATCAAGATTGACGTCGGAAGAAACGTCAGTAACCTCAGATATGCAGATGACATCACCTTTTTGGCAGAAAGAGAGGAAGAACTAAAAAGCCTCTTGAAGAGGGTGAAAGAGAAGAGTGAAAACGCTGGTTTAAAACTCAACATTCAAGATCATGGCATCCGGTCCCATCGCTTCATGGCGAAATAGATGGAGAAACAATGAAAACAGTGACAGACTTCCGCCGCCAAGTCACTGCGAATGGTGACAGCAGGCATGAAATTAAAAGACGCTTGCTCCTTAGAAGAAAAGCTGTGACAAACCTAGACAATGTATTAAAAAGCACAGACATTACTTTGCCAACAATGGTCCGTATAGTCAAAGTTAAGGTTTTTCCAGTAGTCATGTACCGATGTGAGAGCTGGACAATAAAAAAGACTGAGTGCCAAAGAACTGATGCCTTCGAACTGTGGTGCTGGAGAAGACTCTCGAGAGTCCCTTGGACTGCAAGAAGATCCAACCAGTCCATCCTANCCGTATAGTCAAAGTTAAGGTTTTTCCAGTAGTCATGTACCGATGTGAGAGCTGGACAATAAAAAAGACTGAGTGCCAAAGAACTGATGCCTTCGAACTGTGGTGCTGGAGAAGACTCTCGAGAGTCCCTTGGACTGCAAGAAGATCCAACCAGTCCATCCTAAAGAAAAATCAACCCTGAATATTCATTGAAAGGACTGATGCTGAAGCTGAAGCTCCAATACTTCGGCCACCTGATGCGAAGAGCTGACTCATTCGAGAAGACCCTGATTCTGGGAAAGACTGAAGGCAGGAGGAGGAGGGGACGACAGAGGATGAGATGGCTGGATGGCATCACCGACTCAATGGCCATGAGTCTGAGCAAGCTCTGGGAGTTGGTGATGGACAGGGAGGCCTGGCGTGCTGCAGTCCACGAGGTCGCAAAGAGTCGGACACGACTGAGCGACCGAACGACGAAAAAGAGTCCGGTTCATTCACCTTTGGCTGCTCTCGTTTTCTTAGCATCTTCCGGGTAGAAACTGAGTCCTGTCTCAGATCTAAGCAGGTGCTAGTGCGGGAAAAGGACTCACTTCTCTCTGGGCTACTTACTTCCTGGAGGGGGATGTCTCTACCAGTTCCTACGCCTACCTCAACTATATTGGAGACACTGAACACTTCGAGTTTATTTTTCAGTGACCCGATTAAGAAACGCCTGCTTCTGCCGCCTGTCTCTGTGGCGCAATCGGTTAGCGCGTTCGGCTGTTAACCGAAAGGTTGGTGGTTCGAGCCCACCCNTTCCTACGCCTACCTCAACTATATTGGAGACACTGAACACTTCGAGTTTATTTTTCAGTGACCCGATTAAGAAACGCCTGCTTCTGCCGCCTGTCTCTGTGGCGCAATCGGTTAGCGCGTTCGGCTGTTAACCGAAAGGTTGGTGGTTCGAGCCCACCCAGGGACGAAGTGTAGCAATTTTGACCCTTGAGACAGATTTGTCAGTTTCTCACCGGAAACCAATAGCATGAATATTGTGAAAGTTTGCAAATTTCCACCCAGCCTGCATCCAACCTACTACTGTTATTTTGTTCGTTTTAGAAATTAAGTATTGTTGATTTGGGATTTTCCCTGTGGCTCAGCTGGTAAAGAATCCGCCTGCAATGAGGGAGACCTTGGTTTGATCCCTGGGTTGGGAAGATCCCCTGGAGGCGGGAAAAGCCACCCACTCCAGTATTCTGGCCTGGAGAATTCCAACTGTAAAGTCCGCCGGGTCGCAAAGAGTTTGCCACGACTGAGTGACTTTCACTTTCACTTTCGTAGTTGATTTGGGCTCCCCTCAGCGGTAAAGCATCCGCCTGCCAGTGCAGGAGAAGCAGGCTGGATCCCTGGGTCAGGAAGATCCCTTGGAGAAGGAAATGGCAACTCACTCCAGTATTCTTGCCTGGGAAATCCCANACTTTCACTTTCGTAGTTGATTTGGGCTCCCCTCAGCGGTAAAGCATCCGCCTGCCAGTGCAGGAGAAGCAGGCTGGATCCCTGGGTCAGGAAGATCCCTTGGAGAAGGAAATGGCAACTCACTCCAGTATTCTTGCCTGGGAAATCCCATGGACAGAGGAGTCTGGCTGGCTACACTGCATGGTGTCACAAAGGAGTCGGACAGGACTTAGCGACTCAGCAACAATAGCTGATTTACAGTGTTGTGTCAATCTCCTTGGCATAACACTATATAGCAGTGTTGTGGCGCTTTGTGGCACTGTATGGCATTTTTCTGTATAGCAAAAGGACTCAGTTATACACATAATTCTAAGTTAATCCCAAGAAATTGGATATAGTTTCCTGTGCTGTACAGGACTTTGTTGTTTATCCATTCTCAGTGTAATTTTTTCCATTACTGACCCCAAACTCGCAATCCTCCCCTCTCCCTTCCTTTCTCCCCCTTGGCAACCACAAGTCTCATCTCTTTCAGTTCACTGTGTATTTTGCTAGCAGTTTCTAAACAAAGGGTGTGTGAGATCAGAATTCCAACCAGTAAAACAATTGCTTGAGTAAGGTTCTACTAAAATTGCATCAGGAGACTGGTGCTTTAAAAATATTTACCAACCAAAGGAAGTAAGCATTCATAATCCAAAACTGGATTCTTTTACCCTAAGTGGTATTCTTAACTTGTGAAACAGTGTTTCCTGACCCTGGGCCCTCAGTCATGCTGCATCATGCTGGTTAACAATTTTGGGAGGACCTACCTTNTTGCATCACGAGACTGGTGCTTTAAAAATATTTACCAACCAAAGGAAGTAAGCATTCATAATCCAAAACTGGATTCTTTTACCCTAAGTGGTATTCTTAACTTGTGAAACAGTGTTTCCTGACCCTGGGCCCTCAGTCATGCTGCATCATGCTGGTTAACAATTTTGGGAGGACCTACCTTCTAAATATTTGAATAGCCATCTTCCTCTTCTGCCTGCTGATGTTTACTTTCTGATTACTTGCCCCCTGAGTTACTGCAATAACCACCTTGCTGCCTAAGCAGTTTCCTGTCTTCAAATGTCCTCTTCTTTCCAGCCTCCAAGTAGCTGCCAGAGAGGCTTTCTTTAGAAAAGACCTGTTCTGCTTAAAATCCTTCAATGACTTGCAGGGTAAATGACAACCTCCTTAGCTTGGAAGGCAGTGCCTTTCAAGATCTGGCCCCTGAACTCTTCCCTGTCCTTCACTGACTCTTTAGAATGCAACAGAACCAAACCACTTCCTTGACCCTCTTCTCCAGCTTTTGAATCATTGCCCATGAGCCTTTGGCACCTCTCCTGGCGAACTCTTAGTCATCCATTACCACAACAGCAAATATTAAGCCTCTTTTCGGCAGCCCTTTCTCCATCCCCTATTTATGCTTTTTATTTTTCTTTCTAGAATGAAAATTGCTCCAGGGAATGATCCTAGGTTGTTCATCTTGATATCTTCATTAGCTAAAGTCTAGCTTGGGGATTTCCTTTGTGGTCCAGTGGTTAAGAATTTGCTTTCCAATTCAGGGGACATGGGTTTGATCCCTGCCTTGGGAACTAAGATCCCACAAGCCTCAGAACAACTAAACCCCCATGCCTGCAAGTAGGGCCAGCCTCAGCCAAACATAAGAAAAAAAAAAATTCTTTTTAATGTGCACTTAAGTACTAAGTAAATGTGAGTTGAATATTTAATGTTTCCAAATGCCCTTGTCTCACGTCCAAATCTAATATCCCTATACTTCTAATACTCTTATACCAAACCTGAATTGTTGGCTTGGCATTAAAGCTCATTGTTGACCTAATTCTTTCCTAACTCTACCTTTTCTTACCTGCCCCGTGCTCTAAAACTGCCTCTAATTCCCATCCATCCTCCTATCCTAGACTACCTATAAAAGTTCCCCTTTGCCCAGTTGTTCCAACGAGACCTGGTGAATTAGCAAGACTAACTAATGTGAGTTGTGGTGAGATGGTTGTGGGGAAGAGAGGGGTTTCGCATTAACTAATCTCTGATAAGATTTTAGGCAATGGGAGAACAAAAGGATTCTATCATTCATGTTTTATTATCATGGTTTTTCCATCTTCTGTCTTGCAATAACATGCAGAATCTTGTAAAATGCCTTACTGGAATCAAGAAACGTTCAGTTTAAAGCTTCTAAAACACAGAGAAAGATAGCTAAAACTTTCTTCCGGAAGCAATGATCGACTTCACCTCTACTCTGTTATTATTGACATGCTGAAGGATTTCAAAGTTTCATGATTTAATTCAGTAAAGCTTAGTACATTTAATAGTGGTTATCCAACATTTGTTTAAGGGTGGTGTGAATAAAGCTGAATTAGATATTGAAGTGAAATTTCTGGTTTTTTATGCCCCTTCTCTCTAATTCTCAGTCTAAAAGCATCCTCATCTCCTGCTGACTCCTTCCTGTGAAGTTGTAGCTGACTTTTTCTTGTAATGCTTTCTTGGTTTAGACACTGATATATCTTTGTTCACTGGGCTTAATTTGGGACAGCAATATTCGTTCCTTCTGTGCTTTCTTTTGCAAATCCTCCAACCCCTAACCCCCTTCCTGGACCATTTTCTACTCATGACGTTGAGAGGGTTTATCACTGTATACTCACAGACTCACGTTGTATACTTTTGACAGGGGCTCACCTGGAACACTCAATCCTGTCTCACATCTGTGATTTTCTTTTCCCTCCACCATGGTTCATGTTCTGGGAAGACAGCCCAGGTGGTGGTCCTGTCTGGTCTATCCTGGACTACCCTGCTCTTTCTCAGCCACCCTTGTCATCAGTTGTGCTCTCTTCCCTAGACCCCCAAATGTACCCACAGACTATCTAGAAGGAGTTTTAGGGTGCCTTGAAGGCAGTCAGCCAGCAGCAGCAGATATAGACCACCATCCAGCTGTCTCTCCACCACGAATTCTCTTATTTACATATCCATTTATTTTAGCACAATATTCATACATCAGGGGTGATCTTTGAGAGTCTGTGTTGTTGTTCTCTTGGGACAGAATGGTTGGAATAGAGAAAGCAGCCATGTAGCTCTGAGACTTCTATTTCTGGTAATGCAGATATTTACTGGTCCTTCACTGTTGGCACTTTCTTTCCGCTGGAGACTAGAAGAAATAGAGTTGGGTGAAGGATCCTCAGATCCCTAGAGTCTGAAGTGTAATTTTCCTACTGCTCCCAGAGATGCCTGTTGGGAGATGGTAAGGCTGTGAAATTAGAAAGAGGTTCATAGATGCTGCTTCTATCACCCCCATGGGATGGGGATGCTGCTTTTATTACCTTCATTTGTCCTAAGGGCCCTTGCTCCATGTGACTTTGCCATTCCTCCATTCCTCTGAGTTTCGAAGGTGTCTCTGTACAGAAAAATACAACCCCGTGTCCACTGCAAACAGGAGTCCCATCACCAGACAGAAAGTGATTTGGTGCCAAGGTAGAAAGAAGATGGTATGTGGAGTTCCTAGACCTGAGCAAAGGGATGAGAAAAAATGACATTTGTTTAGGCAGAAAATTGGAATAAACAGTGAGGTCATCAATGTGAAGTCTTTCTGAAACCTGCTAAGAAACAGATTCTATTGAATGTGGGGGGTCTGGAAGAAAGCCATAGCTTCTTCCCACCAGTTTTGGATTCTAGTGCTTCTTGAGCAATAGTGTTTTCATATTTGATGGAGGGATTTGTAGCTGGGTTTTGTGTGAGATCATCAGCCCTGAATATTCATTGGAAGGACTGATGCTGAAGCTGAAGCTCCAATACTTTGGCCGCCTGATGCGAAGAGCTGACTCATTGGAAAAGACCCTGATGCTGGGAAAGATTGAGGGCAGGAGGAGAAGTGGGTGACAGAGGATGAGATGTCTAACTCAATAGACATGAGTTTGAGCAAACTTGGGAGTTAGTTAAGGACAGGGAAGCTTGGCATGCTGTCTAGAACCCAAATTGGAAAGAGGTAGAATTTGTTGGTTCTCAACCTCTTAGCCATTAAGATTGTTTTAAAGTCATTCCTTGCTGTTGTTTATGAGGTAGTAAGATTAGAGTGCATTTTTAGTCTCGATTTTTAAAATCTTAATTGTGATATAATTTTGAACTTAAAAAATGGATGCCAGTAAAGTACAAATAACTCTCAGATAGTCTTTACCTAGTTTACTAATTGTTTGCAATTTGCCCCCATTTTCTTTATTGTTTGCTCTCGCTTTTCCTAGCTATTTGAGAGTATTTACTTTCAATTTAAATTGTGATGAAGTTGTTTTTTATACAAACTATGAGCTGAACTGAACTGATGGCACTGTTTTGTTAGACTCTCAGAAGACGTGTGTCTATCTTGCTGTGTTATTACATGTAAATTGCTTAGAGTGTATTGTTGTTGTTCAGTCACTCAGTCTTGGCGACCCCATGGACTGCAGCATGACAGGCTTAACTGTCCTCCACTCTCTCTCAGAGTTTGCTCAAACTCATGTCCATTTAGTAAATGATGCCATCCAACCATCTCATCCTCTGTTGTCCCCTTCTCCTCCTGCCTTCAATCTTTCCCAGCTTCAGGGGCTTTTCCAAGGAGTCAGTTCTTTGCATCAGGTGGCCAAAGGATTGGAGGTTCAGCTTCAGCATCAGTCCTTTCAGTGAATATTCAGGACTGATTTCCTTTAGGATGGACTGTCCTTGCCGTCCAAGGAGCTCTCAAGGGTCTTTTCCAACACCTCAGCTCAAATGCATTAATTCTGAAGTGCTCAGCTTTCTTTATGGTCCAAATCTCACATCTGTACAAGACTATTGGGAAAACCATACCTTTGACTAGACAGACCTTTGTCAGTAAAGTAATGTCTCTGCTTTTTAATATGCTGTCTAGGTTGGTCATAGCTTTTCTTCTAAGAAGCCAGCGTCTTTTAATTTCATGGCTGCAGTCACCATCTGCAGTGATTTTGGAGCTCCCCAAAATAAAGTCTGTCACTGTTTCCATTGTTTCCCCATCTATTTGCCATGAAGTGATGGGACCAGATGCCCTGATCTTAGTATTTTGAATGTTCAGTTTAAAGCGAGTTTTTTCACTCTTTTCTTTCACACTCTTCAAGAGGCTCTTTAGTTCTTCCTCACTTTCTGCCATAAAGGTGATGTCATCTGTATATCTGAGGTTATTGATATTTCTCCTGGCAACCTTGATTCCAGCTTGTGCTTCATCCAGTCCAGTGTTTCACATGATGTACTCTGCATGTAAGTTAAATAAGCAGGTGACAATACAGCCTTGATGTACTTCTTTCAAAATTTGGAAACAGTCAGTTGCTCCATGTCTAGTACTAACTGTTGCTTCTTGACTTGTATATAGATTTCTCAGGAGGCAGGTCAGGTGGTCTTGTATTCCCATCTCTTTAAGAATTTTCCACAGTTTGTTGTGATCCAGACAGTCAAAGGCTTTGGTATAGTGAATAAAGCAGAAGTAGATGTTTTTCTGAATCCTCTTGCTTTTTCAATGATCCAATGGATGATGGCAATTTGATCTCTGGTTCCTCTGCCTTTTCTAATTCCAACTTGAACATCAGGAAGTTCTTCGTTCATGTACTGTTGAAGCCTAGCTTGGAGAATTTTGAGCATTACTTTGCTAGTGTGTGAGATGAGTGCAATTGTGCGGTAGTTTGAATGTTCTTTGTCATTGCCTTTCTTTGGGATTGGGATGAAAATGGACCTTTTCCAGTCCTGTGGCTACTGCTGAGTTTTCTAAATTTGCTGGCATATTGAGTGCAGCACTTTCACAACATCATCTTTTAGGATTTGAAATAGCTCAGCTGCAGTTCCATCATCTCCCCTAGCTTTATTTGCAGTGATGCTTCCTAAGCCCCACTTGACTTCACATTCTAGGATGTCTGGCTCTAGGTGAGTGATCAAACATTGTGGTTATCTGGATTGTGAAGATCTTTTTTGTATAGTTCTTCTGTGTAATCTTGCCACCTCTTAATATCTTCTGCTTCTGTTAGGTCCATTCCGTTTCTGTCTTTTATTGTGCCCATCTTTGCATGAAATATTCTCTTGATATCTCTAATTTTCTTGAAGAAATCTCTATTCTTTCCCCCTCTATGGTTTTCCTCTATTTCTTTGCACTGATTGCTGAGAAAGCCTTTCTTATCTCTCCTTGCTAGTCTTTGGACTCTGTATTCAGGTGAATATATCTTTCCTTTTGTCCTTTGCCTTTCACTTCTCTTCTTTTCTCAGCTATTTGTAAGGTCCCCTCAGACAACCATTTCATCTTTTGCCATTTCTTCTTTTGGGGGATGGTTTTGATCATTTCCTCCTGTATGATGTTACAAACCTCCATCCATAGTTCTTCAGGCACTTTGTCTATCAGATCTAATCCCTTGAATCTATTTGTCAATTACACTGTATAATCATAAGGCATTTGATTTAGGTCATACCTGAATGGTCTAGTGGTTTTCCCCACTTTCTTCAATTTAAGTCTGAATTTAGCAATAAGGAGTTCATGATCTGAGCCACAGTCAGCTCCTGGTCTTGTTTTTGCTGTCTGTATAAAGCTTTTCTGTCTTTGGTTGTAAGGAATATAAGCAGTCTCATTTCAGTATTGACCATCTGGTGATGTTCATGTGTAGAATCTTCTCTTGTGTTGTTGGAAGAGGGTGTTTGCTATGACCAGTGGATTCTCTTGGCAAAACTCTGTTAGCCTTTGTCCTACTTCATTTTGTACTCCAATGCCAAACTTGCCTGCTACTCCAGGTATATCTTGACCTCCTACTTTTGCATTCCAGTTCCCTATGATGAAAAGGACATCTTTTTTTAGTGTTAGTTCTAGAAGATCTTGTAGGTCTTTATAGAACCATTCAACTTCAGTTTCTTCAGCAATAGTGGTTAAGGCATAGACTTGGATTACTGTGTTTGTCTTGGAAATGAACTGAGATCATTCTGTCATTTTTGATATTACGGAAAACTTCATCTGTGGTGTTACTATTACCAATCTCTTAATGTTGTTGTGAAGGGTTACTATGATTATCAGATTAAGTGCATGTAATGAAGCATTCAGCACAGTGTCCAGCACACTGATAGATGCCCAATAAATGTCAACTTGTCTTTGTTACAGAAGTGGAAACTGAGTTCAAGAGACTAACCGGCCACAGTCATATGGTTAATCAGCAGCAGAGCCAGAACACAGATTCTGGGTCTTTCTGTGAGAAAGTGAGGGATTACTGCTAGTTTGACTCTTGGCTAAAACTTGAGACTTGGAAGAGAAAGGGGAGCAGGAGCAGGTGAAAAAAAGGGCCAGCACGATAGAGACACACAAGAGTGTGGATATGGTTTGAATGAGGTAAGTTAGGACAGGCATATTTATGAGGGAGGAAATGTGGTCTTTGCACCTGCTGTCATGTTTCAGAGTGAATGACACTTGTAAAGAAGTCTGTGGAATTGTCAGCAATTTCCTCCCAACTCAGCTCCCCAGTGTGAATGCAAGATTCCCAGCACAGGGGTCCCTGGACCCTTTAGGGCCGCACATGTCTTACCTTGAACAATGATCTGCACAGACACTGAAGACTCGTTTTTAGTCCCGATAATGCCCCTGCAGAAGTAGGAACCACTGTGTTCAAGTTTTGCTTCTGGAATGTAGAAGTCAGTATTCTGATGAAAATACTTCTTGCCTCTGCCATTCTGGAAATACTGGACCTTTGCTACAGCTGTTTTCTTCCAGCTGTGACACTTCAGCTGAATGGGCTCTCCCACATTTACCACCCGCTGAGTGGCCTGGAGCAATAGCCAGCCTGCAAAACACAAAGAGAACACAGGCCCAGGAGGCCTCAGCATCCAGAACAAAGCTCTTCTGAAGAGGATGCTCACCACCCAGGTCCTGAGGGACAATGGAACTCCAGACTGGGCGCCATCCTTATATAACTTTCTTTGGGAAAAAGACAACTGGACTCTGGATGAGAACTCAAGTTACTCCAAGAACTTTTGTCTAGTGGGAGAGAGGGACAGACACACACATGATCAAAGCATAAAGTGAGAGCAGAGGGACTAAGTGATAAGGCAGGTGAGGCGCAAGCTGCAGCATCCTTAAAGTCTACATTTGGATTTGCTATGGAAGGTGATAAGGGGCCATTGTAAATTCTAGATCAAAGAGTAAAATCATATTAGAAAATAAGGAAAAGTAGACTTCAGAAGGAATAGACAGTTTTAGGAATGCTGGAAGACTGTTGCAACCAGTCAGGAAGAAGGTTACTGAGTATCCGTAGGAGTGGCTACAGAAATTGTGAAGGAGAACTCATTATAAAAGTCAGGGAGAGGAAAGAAAAGCATGCTTGGTAGTGCTGATGGTAACTGCTAATTTCAGGGGCCACAGTGTCTTAGCAAGACCATTTCATTACGGAGCATAGCCTTCAAGATAGAAACAGTTAATCAACAAAACAACTCTTTTCACAACTGCCTTGCCAAGTAACCAGACTTCACACACACAGAGAACTTGAAGTCATGGTCAGGAAGTGGCCTGAATAATTTTAAATGATACTGCAGAGAAATTTTAAAATCACATGAGAAAACATTTATCAGAGAATGTTAAGTTAAAAAGAATATAAAACGTATGTATGCTCATAAAAAAAGAAAGAACATGTGCTTAAATATTAACAGGGGTTAGGTATGTTTTATATATATATATATATGTACACACACACACGTATACATAACGTATGTTGTACATACACACGTGCACACACACACACACACACACACACACACACACATAGTTTGGTTTCTTTGAGGGGAGAACGTTCTTATTCCATTCTGGTTGTCATGGACTCAGTGAATGTTCATATATACATTAGTTAAACAAATACATTATTGAGAACTTATTATGTCATGTCATGCAGATTTGGGACACCCAGATGACTGAGACACATCAAAGAACCTGTGGTCTAGGCATAGAAACACATATACTCAGAAATAATTGCAATAGCAGGTGATAAGTGCTACAACAGGCTAAGAACAAAGGACTGCATGACCAAAGAGAACGGAGCAAAGAAATTCGGCCCAAAGAAAGTAAGCAAAGCTTCTCAGAGAAGAAGATAAGTGAAGTGGGTCCAAAAGAATGATCAGGAGTTTGCCTGGTGAAGTTAATGCTCTTGGTCAGAGTTTAAAACTGTTCACACTAGTTAGACTTCTAAAGTCAGTTTCTAAAGTCAAGTTTAAGACAAACTAACAACTCCCAGACTTGAGGTTTCTCTTGCTTCCTGTTGGTAATTCCCCATTTTATTTGGTCACAGGTGGCCATCTCTTGGAGTTCCCAGGTGGTGCTAGTGGTAAAGAACCTGCCTGCCAAAGCAGGAGACGTGAGAGATGTGGCTTAGATCCCTGGGTTGAGAAGGTCCCCTAGAGGAGGACATGGCCATCCACTCCAGTATTCTTGCCTGGAGAATCCCATGGACAGAGAAGCCTGGCAGGCTACAGTCTATAGGGTCACAAAGAGTCGGATATGACTGAAGCAACTTGGCACACAGGCATGGCCATCTCTCACCTAGCTAGATTGAGAACTAAGTCAACTAAGTAACATAGTCAGGTGTAGGAGCCCAAAAAATCAGCTTCAGAGACCCAGGTCCATGGAATTTTGTTGCAGGTCCTCCTTCATTAAACCCACCTTTCCCTCCAGGCTTGTTCCACTCACATACATGATGGAGATGGGGCAGCCATGCAAATAGAGTCAAGCTTACAAGACACAGCAGGTACCAGGCTATGTGGTGTGACTTCAGGGACGCCAGGAGAGATCTCTGCCTCAACATACTTCTTCTTGCATCTAATGCCTGGGTTTTGTTAAGACACAAAGACTTTCGTTCCATGATGAATGTGCAGGCTGAACATGTATCTATCTCTGTTAGGAGAGATTTCACGTTGCCAAATTTAGGCTGAAGTGTATATTTTGAGTGTAGTGTTGATGTGAAGAGGAAATAGATACCATGCTAGATTAGGGGTGGCTTGCGGGGTAGCTTAGAGAATGTGGAGACTGTGTCTGAGAATGAGGAGACTGAGGTCCTAAAGTGGATTCACTAATTTATTCAATAACTGTTGTAGAGCATTGACGTCATGCCCTGACCTTCAGAAGACACCATTCATGCTGTATATATTCATATTCTATGTGAATGTAGATTCTTGGAATTGTGCAGTCCAGCAGCCCTGTACCTAGTGTATGCCAGGCTTTGACATTTTATCTAAGGCCTACTTGTAGCTGGGACTACAAGTCTGATGTAATTCAATAGACTACAGATCATCTCATCTAAGTTTTATCTCCTAGGAGCATTATTTTGTTTCAGGGCCTCTTTTTTTATCCTTTGTTGGTCAGTTCCCTTTTCCCCTTCTCCTACTCACCTACGTGGACTTCTAGCTTCGTTGGGTCACTGAGTGCAGAGAGGCCTGTCTGACACTTGTACTCGCCGCTGTCCTCAACCTTGGCATCTGCAATGACGTAGCTGGAGGTCTGACTTGAGATGTGAGTCCCATTGTGCCACCACTTTGTGGAATTGTCTTCAGCAGGGTAGTCTCCCTGGCACTTCAGAGTTACACGGTCATTCGTGAGCACCTGGTCCCACTGAGGGTCTAGGAGCACCACTGCCTTTGAGGGATCTGCGGAAGTGTTAAGAGGACGTTGATAAGGGCAGAGAAGTGAGCAGGCTCTCTACTGGTATTCCCAAGGAGGCTCAAAACCCATTGCAAACTGAGAGTTGGCAATTCAGCCTTAGTATTGCACTCAGTCTGGGCATATTGCTGCTGGTGGTAGCAGTTGCCACATCCCTCCTCCTTGGTAGGGCCAAGCCCACTGTACTGCGGGAATTGCCCCTGCCAAGAATCTGCCCGCAATGCAAGAGACCTGGTTTCAATCCCTGGGTCAGGAAGGTCCTCTGGAGAAGGAAATGGCAATCCACTCCAATATTTTGCCTGGAGAATCCCATGGACAGAGGAGCCTGGAAGGCTGTAGTCCATGGGGTTGCAAGTCAGACACAACTTAGCGGCTAAACCACCACCACCACCACCAACTCCACGTCAACAGTTTCTTGTGCAAAGAACATTTCCTAAGAGTACCCTGCGGCTATTACACAGTTCCATGCCTCGCTTGATCAATGCAAGACCACGAAGCAAACTCACCAGCTTGCGTCTCAGCTGAAACTGTAAGAAAAAAAGAATAAGACAAATATTGATGAGCAGCAGAGAACAGGGTGACTGGAGCGTGATATTTAAACTCCCCTGCCCACCTCTGCCCTCAGAGGCCAGCGTTCCCAAGAATCAGGATAAAGATAGCGGGGACTTCCTGGTGGTGAGAACCCGCCCGCCAGTCAAGGGGACGCGGGTTCAATCCCTGGTGCCAGAAATAAGATCTCACACACTGCAGAAGAACCAGAGCTCATGTTCTAGAGCCCCTGAGCCACAACCACTGAAGCCTACACACCCTAGAGCCTGCGCGCCACAACAAGAGAGACCACCGCGACAGAGACCACCGCG
>SJYA01008080.1:0-27536 GCA_006410615.1 Neotragus moschatus | reverse complement strand
GCTATCTCCTCTGTGTGAGTGCTCCCAGCTCCACCTCGGGGTCAGGCGGGGCCACTGTCCCCACCCTCTACGTGAGTGCTCCCAGCCCCGTCTCGGGTCGAGTGGTGGGTACTGCCCAAGAGGGGCTCTGACCTGGAGTCTTGTCTCCCCCAGGACCACGAGCATGCAACCTTCGAGGACATCCTGGGTATGTGCCCTCTGACCCCTCTGCCTCCTGATCTCCAAGCGGCAGCGGGCGGGGCGGGGGAGGGGGCGCAGACCGCGGGGCAGCTCTCGTACCCTCCCTCCCCAGAGGAGATCAAGAAGAAGCTGAATCTCTACCACAAGGGGGCCAAGATCTGGAAGATGCTGATTTTCTGCCAGGTAGGGCTCAGCCCTTCCTGCCTGGGAATGGGGCAGGGGCGGAGGATGCCACCCCCGGGGACGCGCACGTTTGCGTCTGCACGTGTCGGGGGAACAGTAGTTGGACACCCTCAGTGTGCAATCCCGTCTCGCTAACCGCAGACTCTCACAGGGCGGCCCAGGACACTTGTATCTGCTCAAGAACAAGGTGGCCACCTTTGCCAAAGTGGAGAAGGAGGAGGACATGATCCAGTGAGCAGGGGGCGCCCGGGGGGCGAGGGGCGGGGGCGGTGTCTGCTGGCGTGCCACGTACCCGCTCACGTGGGGGTCGGGCCGGAGGCCGCCTGTGACCACCCCCCCCCACCAGCTTCTGGAAGCGATTGAGCCGCCTGATGAGCAAAGTGAACCCTGAGCCGAACGTCATCCACGTCATGGGCTGCTATGTCCTGGGGAACCCCAATGGGGAGAAGGTACGGCACCCCACTTCTCTGCAGACTCCCTTTCCGCCGCGGCCCTCCTGGAGAGATCCCGTGCCTGGCGTCACCAGCCGGGGCTCCTTGCTCCCTCCCCAGCCCCGCGCCTCCCGCGGCTCCCTTCCTCTGCCTGCACTGAGTCCGCTCCCTCCTTTCAGCTCTTCCAGAACCTCAGGACCCTCATGACTCCCTACAGGGTCATCTTCGAGTCGCCCCTGGAGCTGTCGGCTCAAGGTGAGCGCGGGGCTGGCCCGCGCCCGGGTGGTGTCCCTGCGGCGGGGGGGCGGGGCGGGGGTGTCCCGGAGGTGGAGCTGAGCGCGCCCTCGCCCCTCCCGCCTCAGGGAAGCAGATGATTGAGACCTACTTTGACTTCCGGCTGTACCGCCTGTGGAAGAGCCGCCAGCACTCAAAGCTGCTGGACTTCGAGGACGTTCTGTGAGGGGCGGGACCGCCGCCCGGCCGCTCCCTCAGGCCGGCGCCAGGCCGGGCCGCTGCGAGCTGCCCGGTGCTGCGTGGGTCCCGGTCTTCACGGCCACTTCAGGGCATCTCAGACGTCGCTCAGGTTCCCTCCCAGAGCTCCGGTCCTCACGGCACCGCGGGTCTCAGCGGCCACCGTCCCGTCCCCGTGCGCCGGAGGAGCCCCCGCGGCTGGCGGATGCTGCCCGGGCCTCGCCTGGAGGCTCAGCACTGGGGCGGTGCCTCTGCAGGTTCATAGAAATAAGTGCAATTTTCTACAAGCCCTGAGACAATTCAAAGGGAAGCAGCGTTACTAGTTAACTAGTTAAGTGCTACGTTACTAGTCATGGCATAGATCACCCGGCTCAACGTGTGTCCAGGACCCTCTGCCTCAGCTCCCCAGCCCTGCCGTATCCGATCACCAGCACCAGGGCGGCCCGTCTGCCCGGCCTGGCTCCATCCCGGCCGAGTCCCTGATGGTCTGTGCTTGCGCTGCCCTTGCCCCTGCTTCCCTGGCCGTGGTGCCAGCCTGCAGGGGTACCCGGGGGCAGTGGGGACGCGCCTTCCTTCCACTTGGAGGGTGCCCTGGGTCGAGCCAGGCCCTGCCTGCTCCCCAGTCCCCTGTACCCACCCGGCTCCCTGCTGCTGTCCGGCTCAGCTTTTGGCGGCCGAGCTCTGAAGGCCTCTCTCTCCCGGAGCAGGGGCCTGGGGTCTTGGCGGGGACTGCCAGGGCTGGGTCCTGGCAGGTGAAACCCCTGCTGCCTGCCGCATGGGGGCCTGGACCCTGGAGCCTGGCCCGAACGAGGGCGGGGCAGCAGCTGGGCTGTGCTGCACATAGCCTGCAGTGGCCCAGTGGGCGGGCCCTTGTACATAGCTGGCGCTCGGGGGCTGGCCCCCCTGTGCAGAGTCTGGTCTGAGACACCCGGCTGTGCCCCCGTTGAGGGGAGTGGGGGCTCGTGCCGGGCTCTGAACTATGTACGACGCCCCCTAGAGTGACATTAAACCTGACCCTCCGCTGCGGCCACTGCGTGGGTCCCCTCTCTCAGCGCCGCCCACTGTCTCCTGGACCCAGAGGATTCTGGGCCTGCTGGTCTCAGCTTCTTGCCGTGGTGGCCGCCTGCCCCTCAGTCTGGGCCAGGGACTGCTAGGCCTGCCCCACCAAGGGCACGCTCCGTAAGAGGTCTAGGGAGGAGGCTCCCAGGGCTCCGAGAAAGACTGTGGGGAAGAGGAGGTCCTTGAGAGGCTGCCGGCGGACAGGTGGTCTGCAGATGAGGGCAGAGACCCCGTGCCCCACAGCTTCTGCCCCACCCCTGCACACAGAGCTGAGGGCCACATGGTCAGCAGTGCGGCCACAAGGGGAGCCCAGGAAGTGATCACAGGGCTGGCTGGCCACCCCCACGTGTGCCCTGTGCCCCCTGTACCCAGTGACCAGGGGTTGTTGGGTCCAGCCAGGCCTGGGTGTCCTGGAGGATCTTGGTCCAGGTGCCTGTGGGCACATCAGCAGGTGTCAGGTGGGTTCATCCAGGCTACCAAGGACTGAGGAGGGTGGGAGGCTGCCCATGGCGGCCCGAGTGAGGGCTGGGGGGCCGGGGGTCCCGGGGACTTGGAGGCTGGTGGCCCAGAAGTGGGTGATGTCACCAGGAGAACTCACGTCCAGATGAAAGTCTGGGCGAGGGGCCAGGCGGATAGCCCTCCAGTGCGACCTGCCCACCTCACCGTAGGCTTAGGAGGCACGATGGCCGTGTCGCCTGCAGACCTGACCTGGGGTTGCCGGAAGCTTTGTCAAATGCCCCTGCCCCTCTCCCAACCTCCCACGGGGATGCTGGAGTCGATCTGGGCTGCTTCAGCAAGTAGGCCTGCCCCACAGTCTTCAGGGTCAGCCTGGTGGATCAGGGCTGGCAGGGTCTGCCCTCGGAAGACGAGGCCTTGCATTTGGTCCACAAGCTTCCCTCCCTCATGCATAGAACCACCAGAAGTGTGACGGGGAGGGCGCGTCAAATCCAGAAGGTACCCAGGAGAAAAGTGGTGTAAACACGGAAAGCATGATGGGAAAAGAACAGAGGGAGGGGCTGGCAGACTTGGAGGCAGGCTGGGTGGGGGCTGAAGCAACCTCAGGTCTGCAGCCTCCGCATACCCACCTCAGCTAGGAGCAGCCGCCGCCAGGGGGCGCTGGGGAGAGGTCAGGGCTCCCCTGGGGGCTTGGTGGGAGTCTGCCTGCCAGGAGCCGTGGGTTCGATCCCTGGGTTGGGAAGATCCCCCGGAGTAGGAAATGGCAACGTACTCCAGCCTTCTTGCCTGGAAAATTCCGTGGACAGAGGAGCCTGACAGGCTACCGTCTGTGGATTGCAGAGTTGAACACAGGTGAGCAACTGAGTATGAATGACAGGAGAGATTAAGGTCCTTCCCTTACAAAGGGCTTTTATACGTTAACAGAGAAAGACACGAGCCAGTAGGGAAGGTGAGCGGAGGGCTGAATTGACAACTCACAGAGAAAGAAACCAAACGGCCTATAAAAAGCCAATGACGGCCCGAGATGTGTCCTGCCTGTTGGTTTTGCAAACATTTTAAAAGGTCTGAGTCACCCTGTGCCGGTGACTGTGTAGGGAGGAGATCATGTTAATTGCTGTAGACTTCTTGGAAAGCAGTCTGACAATAGCTCTTAAAGCGTAATTGGTAAACGTGGAGCCAGCACCTCCCACTGGGGCCTCCGGCGTGGGTGTCCATGTGCTGCGGCTCACGCCATGAATGGGGGCCGGCCAGGTCACAGGGACGGCCGTCCCAGGAGAAGCACGTCATTCCCAAGTGGTGTTCTGAGGGAGAAGGATGGTTGGGCTTGCAGGAGGCCTGACTGTTCTCCGTTTAAACTGAAGAGGTAAGCTCACACAGACGGAGTGTGTTCCTCTTGCCTCCTGGGACACGTGGGCCTTTTCAGTTTACCCAGGCAGCCCTGCTGTCCAGCTGTCACCTCCTGGGACAGCATGGGCAGAGGTGGCCCTGGCCTGCCCGTGCTACCTCCTGCTCTCTCCAGGCCTTGCAGTGTGCACACCCCAGCCTACATGGCCATGCCCACCCCCACAACCCCACACAGTGCCCCCACCCACCTGATGCCCTGCTTTGGATGTGTGCCCCGGGGGACGGAGCCCAGCACATCTGCCTTGTTTAGAACCTTCCATCACCCACCATCTGCCCTGCTCCCAGAAAGGACCCGCTGTGCCAACGACTCCTGTAGTAGGTTTATGTCCCAAGTCCCACATGCATTCCCAGGGAGGAGTCAGATCAGGATTAGGAAGGCAATCATCAAAGCCGCAGTGGGAGGCACTCTCCATTGGTCCCAGCCCTTGCAGTGGTCGCTAGGCTGGGCCAGGTCTGACAGAACCAGGAAGACTCACGTGGACTAGACATGCTGTGTGTAGCAGATAGGGCTCGAGGGCTGGGAAGGGAACTGTTGGTGGGGGTGGGAACCAGGGATCTGCAAAGTGCAGGAAAACCACCTGCAGCGGTATTCATGAGTCCCTGGCCTTTGCTCCCAGGGCTGTGTGGGCTGGATCCAGCCAGCACCTGCAGCAGCGGCCCAGCCCACTCCCAGGCCCACCCTGAGAGTGTGGCTGAATCCCTAGCACTCTCCACAGGCCAGAGACAAGACCTCAGTCTCACAGAGGGGACTCGAAACATTACAGACGGGAAGAGCCGTAAAGATCCTGAGCGGCAGACACAGGCTGCCAGCAGGCCCCAAGGACGAGAAGCTGCGCTGTTGACACAATCTGTGGAAGACTGGGAAGAGCTGTTCTACAGATGCTCAAATAATAAAACAGCCAGTTGTTGCCGGGAGCCAGCATGGGGAATCCCGCCGGCGGCAAAGGTCATAAGGAAAGGAGCCTGACAAAACGCAAAGGCGGGATCAGGCCTCGGGGGTCCCCCTTGGCTTTCTCGAGCATCTACCCCCAAAACCAGAGTCTGCCTGCCTTACTGCATTGTGCTTCCCCCCTATTCTGACGTTACGGGGGGGGCTGTCCCCGACCACCTTTCTCTGGGAAAAGTTAGCTTAGAGCTCCAGTTAACAGTCTCCTGCGTATGAAAGGAGTGTCTCAGCTCAGACCCCTCTGCTGGCTTTCTAGCCTGCCTGACAGGTTCATCCGGACTCTTACAGCTGTGCGTGTGATTGTTTGCAGCCTCCCGACCACGAGAGGCACAGGAAGCTTAAAACGTCCTAGGAGTGTAGGGGCTTCCGAGGAGTCAAAGTCGTTGGAATAGGACTGATTAAGGGTTTCACTGTTGAGCCAATACTTGCTGCCAAGTTTTCATATCTTTTGTTGATATAGTTGGTATACAGAAAAAACAAGTAGCAACATAGATCTTTGAGTTACGTGCCTTTGTTATAACCCACTGCACCTCTGTTCTACAGGGGTGTGACTTTATTTAGTGCTTTGAGGGTGATGCACAGTAAAGAGAAACACTTCAGAGAAAGTGGGATCAGCTTTCATTAAGGAAGAGAGCCATGCCCCCGGCCAGAAGATAACGTGAATCACCTGAGGCCTTTTGGCCACAGAAAGATACGCAGAAAGCAAGCCTGGTCTCCATCAGGGTCAGGCCTGCTGCCCCCGCGTGTCCCTGCGTCTTCCATTATGTGAAACTTAGGGTATATGACGGAGAAGGCAGTGGCACCCCCCCTCCAGTCCTCTTGCCTGGAAAATACGGACGGAGGAGCCTGGAAGGCTGCGGTCCATGCGGTCGCTGAGGGTCAGACGTGACTGAGCGACTTCACTTTCACTTNATGTCCCTGCGTCTTCCATTATGTGAAACTTAGGGTATATGACGGAGAAGGCAGTGGCACCCCCCCTCCAGTCCTCTTGCCTGGAAAATACGGACGGAGGAGCCTGGAAGGCTGCGGTCCATGCGGTCGCTGAGGGTCAGACGTGACTGAGCGACTTCACTTTCACTTTTCACTTTCATGCATTGGAGAAGGAAATAGCAACCCACTCCAGTGTTCTTGCCTGGAGAATCCCAGGGACAAGGGAGCCTGATGGGCTGCCGTCTATGGGGTCACACAGAGTCAGACACGACCAAAGTGACAGCCTTAGCCTTAGGGTATATAAGCACCTTTTGAAAATAAAGTTATGGGGTTTTTGCACAAGCTTGGCCTCCCCCATGTCGACCCTTTCTCTCTCTTTCTCCCTCCCCCTCCCTCTCTTTTTCATGCTGATCCCTTGGTACACAGAGGCCCGGGCTTCTAAGACCCACACGAGGGAGCCCAAGGCGGGGCACCCTCTGCTATTCAAGTGGGTGCCAGTGGCCTACATAGACGGTGCAAGTTCCTTCTTGAGACTTTATTAGCTTTCTGTGTAAACCAAGGAATATCAGCCTCTTTTCTCCTCTATTTTTTCACTACATATTCTTTCCTAATCGCTCTGTAAATTTCTAATCAATCTCTCTTTGCTGACTCTGTCCTGGCTTCCAGTTTCCTGGATCCACCGGGGCTGGACCCGGGCAAGCTGTTACGGCAACGTGGGTTTATTTGGGAACAGGAAGTAACTGGAATGCAAGTCGAGCAAACCAAGGTGAACCACAGGCAAGTACGGAGAGCAATACAGAGAAAGCTCCATCATGGAGGAGAAAGGGGGCTGGAAGGGCTGTTCTGAACAGAGAGCCCATTGGAGGAAGCGGGGCCCGGAAGTGTGGCGGCTTTCCATTGGCCGCACTGTGACAGCCTCTCATGGGCTGAGCTGTTGCCGGGCGGGGAGAAAATCTCCCGCCTGGGGCACAGGTCTGCACCTTCCCGTGGGGTCTGCGATCCATGCTGCGCCGCAGGCCCTCGGGGCTTCCCGGGCGTAGGAGACCTGGGTTTGCTCCCTGGGCGGGAAGATCAAGGTTCTCACCCCAGTTCTCCTGCCTGGAGAGTCCATGGATCGAGGAGCGGGTGCCAGTCTGGGGGTCACCAAGGGTCTGGCGTGACTGAGGCCGACCCTCAGTAGGGCTGAGAGGCCCCCTTCTGGCCTCGCGTTAAGCAAGGTTTCTGCTTACTAATTGTCACATTTCCCCTCTTTGATAAAGAGTTTTCTCTAAAAGCGTTGCTTACCGACACATTTTTAAAATGGATTCAGTGAGTTTTTGTCAGTCAGTGCCAGGGAGGACCTTTTCCTGGATATCATGTCCCTCTTGGAAGAGAGGTTGGAAAACTCTGGAGGGCACATTCGAGTAACAGAGGGGTAGGCCAGAGCTCTCCGGGATTTCCCTTCTGAACACAGCAAGGGCACGCTCCACACGGAGAGAAGGGAGCACTTTGAAAAGGCAGGGAACAGGAGTAAACATGAGGCGACAGCTGATGAACTTCTCCCCCAAACGGAAATTTCAAGGGCTTCTTATTTGCTTAAATTGAAGTGTAGTCGAGTCATGACATCGGGTTATCAGAGGCTTTTTCATCTGAGAGAGACTTTGTCAGTCCTACAGCCTGCAGTTTGCAGATCCGTCCATGAATTTTGATAAGATCGCAGAGTTAGTTAATAGTCCAGACGAAAGGGAGATGTGTGTGAATTTCAAACCGTCTAACAAGCCTGATTCTAACATCTGCTCAGACGTGCTCTGCTTCAGTTCTGGGAAATCTTTACTTTCAGGTCACCAGTTGGTGTACAGCCTCACTCCGGGGTGGATCCTCTCTTCGGGTGTGTCACCTGGATCCAGAGTCCCTTCCCTGGAGCCTGGCAGCACAGGCTGGGAGCAGTGCCTGACTGGGGCCTTTCCAGAGAGGCTGGAGGGAGTCCTTCTGGGTTGCAGGCTTGATACTTAAGCTCTTCATCTCCCAGTAACAGCTGTGAAAAGACGGCCCTTCCAGAGCACAGTTATTTTCAACAGAGGCAGTCAGGTCTTTGAAGCATTAAGTATATCTCCCTGTATCAGCCCTGGGTCCAAAGAGGCAGCTCTCAGGTGCACCTGAGGTCTAGTGACTGTCTCAAAGGGTGAGAATTTGTGAGTTCCAACGGGAGTGGGTCTGAGAGGGGTAAATGGCAATGCTTTTAGCACAGCAGTTTGAGAGTGTAAGTTTTGCCGGTTGGGTTTTAAAAGTGCCATCGATGCCCTCGAGTTACCCTGTGACCTGGAGAAGGTAGGACAGTGAGAGTGGGAAGCCGGCCAAATGGTGCAGATTCGCCGAGTCTCAGCCTGGTAACATGGGTGCCGGGCACTGCGAAGCGGGGTTCCCCAGGGAAGCATCATCTTTCCTAACAAAGCGTCAGCCTGGGAAGAAGCAGTGGCCTATCTCCCGGGCAAAACTTTGGTCCCGTGAGAAGGCAGGCAGATCATGACAAACAGGCTTGAATCTGAGGAGCAGGAAGCCACGGGAGGAGCATCTGCCAAGCCGACCAGTGGTCCACGAGGCGACTCAAGGTCTCCGGGAGCGAGCTTCCCGAGACTGTACTTGGACGGGTGGGGCGCCGGGTAGGCACTTTTTGAGGCCTATTGACGCTTCTCCACCAGTGCTGGTTCGTGAAGGCTGTCATTTTGCCAGTGGACCTGTGGTTTAGTGCATGTACTAAGGAATGCGAATCTTAGAGTTCCTCATGAAGCTGGATTGATATTTGGCCCAAGCTAGAGTTCTTTTGGGGAGAGGCAATGGCACCCCACTCCAGTACTCTTGCCTGGAGAATCCCAGGGACAGGGGAGCCTGGTGGGCTGCAGTCCACGGGGTCGCGAAGAGCCGGACACGACTGAAGCGACTCAGCAGCAGCAGCAGCAGAGTTCTTCTCATGGCACCCACACCCACTAGCTTTCCGATGTTGTCTGTCTTTTCTGAGGCTGGTGGTTGTGCATTTCTGGTCAGTCTTCTCAGACCGCCGTTTTGAGAAGCATCTCTTCAGACCCTAAAGGAGTTGGGCCAGTGGTCCCTCTGAGAGCAGCGTTGTTGCAGGAAATGTCAGTGAGATGGGTTCTCTTAGCTTCCGGAGAGTCACGTCTGGGACGAGTCATGCCCAGGGTCTTGACGACGGCCAAGGCGGCTGGTGAAACTGTGGCATCTGTTAGGTTCAGACAGAAGAGCCATTCACCTCGCCCCATTAGCGGTAACGAGCCTCGCTGCTCCCCTAAGCACCCAGGGCCCTGGGCTGCCCCAGAGACACGTGGGCTATGGGTGTGGGTGCGGCGGGCTTGCCCTTGGCCACAGCACAAGCCTGGCTGGAGCATGTAGCTCGGCCCGTTGGTTCCAAGCAGCCGAAAGGCCTTGGCTGCCTCGGGAGGGAAGGAGGTGCAGCAGACACCCAGCACGGCCTTTCCTGTTTCGTCTCAAACAGGAGCCGCCGGCAAGCCGGGGCCAGTCTGCCCTGGGCAGAGGAGCCCTTGTGAACCCCCGGGGGGTCGGCAGTGACTGGCGGGGCCACACAGGCGTAAGGTGTTTGGTCAGAGAAGGAGGGGGGCGGAGTGCAGGGCTGAGGGTTGCTACAGCGTGAGGGAGGAGCGAGGAGCTACGGGCAGCAGGGTCTCACGGAGCTGGGGTGGCGTGCGTGACCATTCGGGGGCTTCTGCTGCCTGGGGTGCAAAGACGGTTAAAGGGGTCCCATGACTATTTCTCTGGTGGCTGTGACCGGAAGGACAGCAGCAGAGGCAACTCTGAGACAAGGGGCTGTCCCCAAGCCGCAGGGCCCGGCTGTAACACTCGATGGGGCAGTGACCGTCCCCAGGTCCCCAAGGACGTTCTCTTCTCACATACAGAGATGGACATGGGAGGCTGATCACTAGGGTGTCAAGGGCCAGTAGTCTGTTAAACTTCTCTTCAAACTCTCAAAGGAAGGTCACCTTGATCTTCCCAAGTAACAGTCAGCTTTGCACTTTTCATGGAGCGCATAGAGGCTGGCCATAAGAGAGATCTGGAAGTCAATTTCAAGAGTATCCAGCTGACCCAAGTAATACCTCATGACTGGGGCTTAGTTTTTGGCTTGGGAAGTTCAGGATGTCGCAAAACGTACCTGGATCCGGGTGCTACCCTTGTTCCAATATCAGGTTCCCTAAATATCTATCCTGAGTTTGAGGAACCTCAGTTTTTCCTTGGAGACTTTATGTCCCTTTAAGACCAAAAGTTTTAACAGGGGGACGATGGCTTCCTGTGAAGACGTTTGCGGAGAGCAGAGAAGCAGATTTTCTGTGTAACTGGGTTGAACAATGTGGGGTTTGGAGCACCCACCCCCTGTGCAGTTGAAAATCCGGATGCAAGAGACCCAGGTTTGATCCCTAGGTCAGGAAGATCCCCTGGAGAAGGAAACGGCAACCTGCTCCAGTATGCTTACCTGGGAAATCCCATGGACAGAGGAGCCTGGTGGGCTACAGTCCATGGGGTCGCGCAGAGTCGGACACGCGGGGGAATGGAGCACACCTTTCCAGTCAGCCCTCTGCATCTGCGCTCCCACAGCAGGAGAGTCAGTCAACTGCAAGTCGCGTGGCACAGCAGTACTGCCGTGTTTATTGGGAAAAAATGCGTATGAAAGGACCCACACAGTTCAAACCCATGTGTTCAGAGGCCAACCGTGTATCACAGCAAAGTCAAGCCTTCACAAAACGCTATGCCACCAAGTCATCTTTTAAGATTTATGGAAAAAAAGAGGGGTTTTGGTGACACTTGGGGCATCACTGTCCAGGCGTGGTATCATCCCTCCTGGGTGGAGGCAGGAAGGCGCTGGCTGGCTGTACCAACCGGAATGCTGATGTAAGCACTGCGTAGGTCGGTTATGGTGAAATTTTGCTTTCAGTAGGAGTGGGTGCTTATAGAGGGTGGGGGTTACGAACAACGGGATGCTGAGGGACAGCAGCATTGATTATGGCCTGCAGGTCCTGGACAGACCTCCGTCCTCAGCCCCTGGTCTTTCTCACGGTTCTGCTTAGCAGTGTGCGCAGGGTGGGGAGGGCCTGAGCCCTGGAAGCCTGTCACGGGCTTTAAACCTGGAGGGGCTTCTCTACTTACGGGTGTTGGTTGGTTCTGGGGAGAGAATTTGAGGGACTTTAGCCTTGACTGAAAGAGCTATGGGTTTTGCCAATATCTGTTGGAATTGTTGCCCACAAGGAGGGTGGTAGCTGATTCAATAAGGGCAAAGGGTCAGTGTCTCCAGAAACAGCTCCTGGACTGTGAGAGGCAAAGGTGATGAAGGGTCATTTAGTTCACCTGGTTGACCGTTTTGATTGTTACTATGATATCCTAGAATCGTTTCACCTTTCGGGAGAAAGAAATTACAGCATGGTGTTTTCTAAGACATCTCAGCCTAAAGAATTAATAGGGGTACGAGCCTGACTGTTGTTCCCACCAGTTGGTTAAGGGAAGGCTACTGTAATTACTTGGTGGAGTCCTGTAGTAAGTGTTCTAGCCTCTTGCTTCTGTAAACCCTTTTCAGGATGTTCCCATCAGGCAGTTTCATCCAGTGTTTGGCTTGTGCCTGCCCACAAGCATATGCCACCAGAATATTCTCGCCTGGAAAATCCCCATGGACAGAGGAGCCTGGTCGGGCTACAGTCCATGGGGTCGCAAAGAGTCAGACACCACTGAGCACCTTCACTTTCTTTCTTTCTACAAGCACATAGATCTGGAAACCAGGCTGATAGGTTTGTGTAATAATGTTAAATTATTGAGCAAACCTGCGGGGTTCCTCAGTGACTTTAGGGGCCTCTTTAGGGCTCACAGTCTGGCCTGAGACCAGGGAACATCAGCTTGGGATTTGTTTGGACCCTCAGAAGACTTAACTTGAAACAAGCAATGAATTTATGAATTTACGGTTACAAGCGGGGAGGGAGTGGAAGGGTAAATTAGGCGTTTGGAATTGACCCGTGCACACAGCTATATTTAAAACAGGCGACCTACAGATGACCCAGGACCTCCCTGTAGAGTGGAGAGTGCTCCGTAACAGCTAATTGGGAAAAGAATTTGAAAAATAATGACACGTGTGTGTGCCTGAATCATCTTGCTGTGCCCTGAAACTAACAGAACACTGTCAATCAACTGTGTTTCAATATAAAACAGAAGGTAAATAAAAGGGCAGATTCTGATAGGTTCAGAGGAGGAGGAAGGGGGAGAGGTTTACGTAAAAAGGCAGCTCAGTGATAGAATTAGAAAGAGGCAGCAGAGGGCAAGGAGGAGGTGCAAGTGGAACAGACGGGACCAAAGAAGCTGGGGGGGAGGCCGCTCAGCACATGGGGCTGAGCACATGGGGCTGAGCACACGGGATGGAGCACACAGGGCGGCTGAGCACACAAGGCTGAGCACATGGGATGGAGCACACGGGGCTGCTGAGCACTCAGTGCTGCTGAGCACACGGGGCTGCTGAGCACACGGGGCTGAGCAAACGGGATGGAGCACACAGGACGGCTGAGCACTCGGGGCTGCTGAGCACACGGGGCTGAGCACACGAGGCTGAGCACACGGGGCTGAGCACACGGGGCTGCTGAGCACATGGGGCTGCTGAGCACACGGGATGGAGCACACGGGGTGGAGCACACAGGGCGGCTGAGCACACAAGGCTGAGCACACAAGGCTGAGCACACGGGATGGAGCACACGGGGCTGCTGAGCACATGGGGCTGCTGAGCACACGGGGCTGAGCACATGGGATGGAGCACACAGGGCTGCTGAGCACTCAGTGCTGCTGAGCACACGGGGCTGCTGAGCACACGGGGCTGCTGAGCACACGGGGCGGCTGAGCACACGGGGCTGAGCACACGGGATGGAGCACACAGGGCGGCTGAGCACACAAGGCTGAGCACACGGGGCTGCTGAGCACACGGGGCTGAGCACACAGGATGGAGCACACAGGGCGGCTCAGCACACAAGGCTGAGCACACGGGGCTGCTGAGCACATGGGGCTGAGCACACGGGGCTGAGCGCACGGGATGGAGCACACAGGGCGGCTGAGCACACAAGGCTGAGCACACAGGATGGAGCACACGGGGCTGCTGAGCACACGGGGCTGAGCACATGGGGCTGAGCACACGGGATGGAGCACACAGGGCTGCTGAGCACACGGGGCTGAGCACACAAGGCTGAGCACACGGGATGGAGCACACGGGGCTGCTGAGCACATGGGGCTGAGCACACGGGGCTGAGCACACGGGATGGAGCACACAGGGCTGCTGAGCACACGGGGCTGCTGAGCACACAAGGCTGAGCACACGGGATGGAGCACATGGGGCTGCTGAGCACACGGGATGGAGCACACGGGGCTGCTGAGCACATGGGGCTGAGCACACGGGGCTGAGCACACGGGATGGAGCACACAGGGCTGCTGAGCACATGGGGCTGCTGAACACACAGGCAGCTGAGCACTCGGGGAGGCTGAGGACACGAGGCTGCTTTGTCCAGAGGCAGAGGAGGTGGGAGGGGAGAGCCCTCAGGAGCCATTTTGCATTCCTCAGTTATCTGTTTGCCTCAGTTAATTTAAAAATTGTATTTTGCTGAGGCAATTTTATAATCTTGATAACACTTAGAAACCTCAAAGTACCAATAATAATAGGAATTCCATATAGTTTTGAAAATTTTTAGAGCATGGCTGTCCAATTTATCTTTAAGAAGAATTAGCTTGGGAGATTTAAGAGTCCCCCTACTGACTGTCAGTGTCCTAGGTCACTTTTGGTGAACTTAGTCCGTTCAACTAGAAGTGTGCCTGAGGTGGGGCCACAGGTTTTAAACATGAAGCTGCCTGAAGGGGGCGGAGGGGGCCCATCGCAACATTTGAATGGTGAGAATCCCTTACCTTAGAGATTTTCCTCCACAGCAAAGGAAAACAATTTCTGAATAGCTCAGTTCCGACAGGGATAGCTCAGTTCCGACAGGGATAGCTCAGTTCCGACAGGGATAGCTCAGTTCCGACAGGGATAGCTCAGTTCCGACAGGGATAGCTCAGTTCCGACAGGGATAGCTCAGTTCCGACAGGGATAGCTCAGTTCCGACAGGGATAGCTCAGTTCCGACAGGGATAGCTCAGTTCCGACAGGGATAGCTCAGTTCCGACAGGGATAGCTCAGTTCCGACAGGGATAGCTCAGTTCCGACAGGGATAGCTCAGTTCCGACAGGGATAGCTCAGTTCCGACAGGGATAGCTCAGTTCCGACAGGGATAGCTCAGTTCCGACAGGGATAGCTCAGTTCCGACAGGGATAGCTCAGTTCCGACAGGGATAGCTCAGTTCCGACAGGGATAGCTCAGTTCCGACAGGGATAGCTCAGTTCCGACAGGGATAGCTCAGTTCCGACAGGGATAGCTCAGTTCCGACAGGGATAGCTCAGTTCCGACAGGGATAGCTCAGTTCCGACAGGGATAGCTCAGTTCCGACAGGGATAGCTCAGTTCCGACAGGGATAGCTCAGTTCCGACAGGGATAGCTCAGTTCCGACAGGGATAGCTCAGTTCCGACAGGGATAGCTCAGTTCCGACAGGGATAGCTCAGTTCCGACAGGGATAGCTCAGTTCCGACAGGGATAGCTCAGTTCCGACAGGGATAGCTCAGTTCCGACAGGGATAGCTCAGTTCCGACAGGGATAGCTCAGTTCCGACAGGGATAGCTCAGTTCCGACAGGGATAGCTCAGTTCCGACAGGGATAGCTCAGTTCCGACAGGGATAGCTCAGTTCCGACAGGGATAGCTCAGTTCCGACAGGGATAGCTCAGTTCCGACAGGGATAGCTCAGTTCCGACAGGGATAGCTCAGTTCCGACAGGGATAGCTCAGTTCCGACAGGGATAGCTCAGTTCCGACAGGGATAGCTCAGTTCCGACAGGGATAGCTCAGTTCCGACAGGGATAGCTCAGTTCCGACAGGGATAGCTCAGTTCCGACAGGGATAGCTCAGTTCCGACAGGGATAGCTCAGTTCCGACAGGGATAGCTCAGTTCCGACAGGGATAGCTCAGTTCCGACAGGGATAGCTCAGTTCCGACAGGGATAGCTCAGTTCCGACAGGGATAGCTCAGTTCCGACAGGGATAGCTCAGTTCCGACAGGGATAGCTCAGTTCCGACAGGGATAGCTCAGTTCCGACAGGGATAGCTCAGTTCCGACAGGGATAGCTCAGTTCCGACAGGGATAGCTCAGTTCCGACAGGGATAGCTCAGTTCCGACAGGGATAGCTCAGTTCCGACAGGGATAGCTCAGTTCCGACAGGGATAGCTCAGTTCCGACAGGGATAGCTCAGTTCCGACAGGGATAGCTCAGTTCCGACAGGGATAGCTCAGTTCCGACAGGGATAGCTCAGTTCCGACAGGGATAGCTCAGTTCCGACAGGGATAGCTCAGTTCCGACAGGGATAGCTCAGTTCCGACAGGGATAGCTCAGTTCCGACAGGGATAGCTCAGTTCCGACAGGGATAGCTCAGTTCCGACAGGGATAGCTCAGTTCCGACAGGGATAGCTCAGTTCCGACAGGGATAGCTCAGTTCCGACAGGGATAGCTCAGTTCCGACAGGGATAGCTCAGTTCCGACAGGGATAGCTCAGTTCCGACAGGGATAGCTCAGTTCCGACAGGGATAGCTCAGTTCCGACAGGGATAGCTCAGTTCCGACAGGGATAGCTCAGTTCCGACAGGGATAGCTCAGTTCCGACAGGGATAGCTCAGTTCCGACAGGGATAGCTCAGTTCCGACAGGGATAGCTCAGTTCCGACAGGGATAGCTCAGTTCCGACGGGGATAGCTCAGTTCCGACGGGGATAGCTCAGTTCCGACGGGGATAGCTCAGTTCCGACGGGGATAGCTCAGTTCCGACGGGAATAGCTCAGTTCCGACAGGGATAGCTCAGTTCCGACAGGGATAGCTCAGTTCCAAAGGAATAGTTCAGTTCCGACAGGAATAGCTCAGTTCCAAAGGAACTGGATGAAAGACCCAGCAGCACAGTTTCAGCAGGAACAGCCTGGTTTCAGGAGACAGGCCCAAGCGCCAGACAAGTGACCTTTTAAAAACAGGATGGAGGCTTCAGACATGGCATATCTCAGATAACACCTGGAGAGCCTCGAAACGCAGAAAGGGTGGAGCTTGAGTCCAGGAGAAAACTTGCCTTAAACTCTAGGGTCAGCAAGAAAGCAGGGAGCTCCCTGGGCTCTGTGAGCTCACTCTTGCTTGTTCACTACATTGGAGTTATCAGGGCTCCTTTCTGGATCCCACTTCTGACACCAAGCAATGTTGACCTAAAACAGTCAAACAGCCAGGAATTTTACCAGCAAAAATGGTTTATTTGGGAGTAGCAAAGAGCTACAATTCAGAGTGTACATTCTATGGTGAACCACAGGTCATCCCAGAGAACAAGGAGAGGGCCTATCCTTCACAGAGAAGGAGAGCTGGGAGGGGCTGTTTAAGGCAAAGAACCCATTGCAGGAAGCTGGGAGGTGAAAGTGAGGAGACGGTGAAGTAAAGACAGCCTCAGATGAGGGAAATCTAAGAGGGTTTGAAGGCAGCAGAGCTGGACTAAAGAGACAATGAAGGGAGATTCTCCAGTCAGTTCAGTCTCTCAGCCGCGTCTGACTCTTTGTGACCCCATGGACTGCAGCAGGCCAGGCTTCGCTGTCCATCCCTCTCTCCTGGACTTTGCTCAAACTCATGTCCATCTAGTCGGTGATGCCATCCAACCATCTCGTCCTCTGTCGTCCCCTTCTCCTCCTGCCTTCAGTCTTTCCCAGCATCAGGGTCTTTTCCAATGAATCAGTTCTTCACATCAGGTGGCCAAAGTATTGCAGTTTCAGCTTCAGCATCAGTCCTTCCAATGAATATTCAGGACTGATTTCCTTTAGGATTGACTGGTTTGATTTCCTTGCAGTCCAAGGGACTGTCAAGAGCCTTCTCCAGCACCGCAGTTTGAAAGCATCAATTCTTCATCACTCAGCTTTCTTTATGGTCCAACTCTCACGTCCATACATGACCACCAGAAAAACCAGCGTTCCACGCAGGAAACGTGCAACACCGGGATTCAGGAAGAGCAACAGAAGTGGAGTTTTCTCCTCTCAGGCTCTTTCGAAAATGTTGGACAATAAGAGCAGAAGTTGCAGCATTGCTCAGGGGAACCTCAGGGTCAGTCAGCATGTGTGCAAGACCACTGTAGCCCGAAACGAGGCAGGGAAGGCGGCCAAAACATCACACGAAGCAGACACAGCCGAAGCCACAACAGGAAGATGGGAAGGCACATTTAGAAATGCTCCTAACGACCGGCAAGAAAGCGGTGGGGGGAGGTGAGAAAGAGCCCACCAAAATAATGAAATGCTAGAATAAGCTCAAGTTACCATCTTGAATTGAATTCCAAATGTCAAGTGGCCTACCTGATAGCTCAGCTGGTAAAGAATCCACCTGCAATGTGGGAAACCTGGGTTTGATGATCGATCCCTGGGTTGGGAAGATCCCCTGGAGAAGGGAAAGCTACCCACTCCGGTATTCTAGCTTAGAGAATTCCATGGACTATATAGTCCGTGGGGTCACAAAGAGTCGGACATAACTGAACGACTTTCGCTTTCAATTGACTTACCAGACTAAAATTATCCATAATAACAGCAGGTGTAAATGGATTTCTCTCATAGCCTAGGAAAATGCAGGGCTTTAGGAACTGAGAACCAGAAACAGATGAAGACCAAATATTCATTTCTCATGATAAATGACAGTTTCTAAATCTTACTTCAAATATAGTGACACACAGATTAAAGCAAGAGGATGGAAGGTGACACAGCAAATACTAACCAGAGAAGACAGGAGCGAGTGGCTTTGTTAATGCCACACGACAGAAGCTTTGGAACAAAGAGCATTGCCGAGGATAAAGAGGACTATATATTGATAAAGCTGACAATTCTTCAAGAAGCCGTAACAGGCTAAAGTATGCACCTGAAAAGAGAGCTTTAGTGGAAAAACTGTTTGAAGCAAAAATGGGCAGAGGTAACAGTAGAAATAGGGACCCTGGTGTCCCTGGCTAAGGCTCTGAGCTCCCAGTGCAGAGGGCCTGAGGTTGATTCCTGGTGTGGGAACTGGATCCCACAGGCTGCAAGCAAGAGCTTGTGGCCACAATGAAGATCCCACGCACCGCGAGGAAGATCAGAGGCCCCGCGCGCCGCGGCGAAGACCCAGGGCAGCCAGAGGAGTAAAGGTTAAAGCGGAAAGCGGAAGCAGAAGCTCGAGACGTCCCTCGTGGCCCCTCAGTGGAGACTCCGAGCTTCTACTGCAAGAGGTGTGGGTGTGACGCCTGTTCAGGGAAATGAGATCCCACATGCTGTGCGGTGTGGCCAAGAAGTGAAGAGGAAAAGGAAACAGACACACTCTCAATTATAGTTGGAGTCAGCAGAACGTTGGGCTTCCTCAGTGGCTCAGCGGTAAAGAACCTGTCTGCAGTGGAGGAGACTCAGGACATGTGGGTGCAATCCCTGGGTCGGGAAGGTCCCCTGGAGGAAGGCTTAGCAACCCACCCCAGTATCCTTGCCTGGAGAATCCCATGGGCAGAGGAGCCTGGCAGGCTACCGTCCAGGGAGGTCCACACACACGGAAGTGCTTCTCTCTCAGTAACAGATAAAGCTCATAGACAGAAGATCAGCAAGGATATCAAATAAGTGAACAACACTGTGGCCAGCTGGACACAGTGCCACTCACAGCGCGGGCCACGCAGCAGCAGCAGAGTGTGTGTCCTTCCCAAGTGCACGAGGAACCTCCAAATAAAGCATGTCCTGACGAGAAAAACCTGAGCAAACTTAAGACAATCAAAAACACAAAGCATGTCCTCTGACTATAGTAGAATTAGAAGAGAAATCAGTACGAGAAAGATGTCAGAAAACTCTTTAATCAGCCAGGAATTAAACACCAAAATCCTAAATAACCCATGGATCAAAGAGGAAATGGAAAGGGGAACTTAAAATATCCTTCACTGAATGCGGTTAAAAGGCAGCATGTAAGAAAGTTAAGAGATGCGGCTGAGACGGCGCCTGGAGGGAAATTTCTAGTACAGATGCTTACATTAGAAAAGAAGCCTCAAATCGGTAATCTAAGCTTCCACCTTAAATTAGGAAAGAAAAAGCAATGGAAACCCAAATCACGCAGAAAAGAGGAAATAAGTGTTGTTTTTGTCGTCCAGTCGCTAAGCTGAGTCNATAGCTCAGTTCCGACAGGGATAGCTCAGTTCCGACAGGGATAGCTCAGTTCCAAAGGAATAGTTCAGTTCCGACAGGAATAGCTCAGTTCCAAAGGAACTGGATGAAAGACCCAGCAGCACAGTTTCAGCAGGAACAGCCTGGTTTCAGGAGACAGGCCCAAGCGCCAGACAAGTGACCTTTTAAAAACAGGATGGAGGCTTCAGACATGGCATATCTCAGATAACACCTGGAGAGCCTCGAAACGCAGAAAGGGTGGAGCTTGAGTCCAGGAGAAAACTTGCCTTAAACTCTAGGGTCAGCAAGAAAGCAGGGAGGTCCCTGGGCTCTGTGAGCTCACTCTTGCTTGTTCACTACATTGGAGTTATCAGGGCTCCTTTCTGGATCCCACTTCTGACACCAAGCAATGTTGACCTAAAACAGTCAAACAGCCAGGAATTTTACCAGCAAAAATGGTTTATTTGGGAGTAGCAAAGAGCTACAATTCAGAGTGTACATTCTATGGTGAACCACAGGTCATCCCAGAGAACAAGGAGAGGGCCTATCCTTCACAGAGAAGGAGAGCTGGGAGGGGCTGTTTAAGGCAAAGAACCCATTGCAGGAAGCTGGGAGGTGAAAGTGAGGAGACGGTGAAGTAAAGACAGCCTCAGATGAGGGAAATCTAAGAGGGTTTGAAGGCAGCAGAGCTGGACTAAAGAGACAATGAAGGGAGATTCTCCAGTCAGTTCAGTCTCTCAGCCGCGTCTGACTCTTTGTGACCCCATGGACTGCAGCAGGCCAGGCTTCGCTGTCCATCCCTCTCTCCTGGACTTTGCTCAAACTCATGTCCATCTAGTCGGTGATGCCATCCAACCATCTCGTCCTCTGTCGTCCCCTTCTCCTCCTGCCTTCAGTCTTTCCCAGCATCAGGGTCTTTTCCAATGAATCAGTTCTTCACATCAGGTGGCCAAAGTATTGCAGTTTCAGCTTCAGCATCAGTCCTTCCAATGAATATTCAGGACTGATTTCCTTTAGGATTGACTGGTTTGATTTCCTTGCAGTCCAAGGGACTGTCAAGAGCCTTCTCCAGCACCGCAGTTTGAAAGCATCAATTCTTCATCACTCAGCTTTCTTTATGGTCCAACTCTCACGTCCATACATGACCACCAGAAAAACCAGCGTTCCACGCAGGAAACGTGCAACACCGGGATTCAGGAAGAGCAACAGAAGTGGAGTTTTCTCCTCTCAGGCTCTTTCGAAAATGTTGGACAATAAGAGCAGAAGTTGCAGCATTGCTCAGGGGAACCTCAGGGTCAGTCAGCATGTGTGCAAGACCACTGTAGCCCGAAACGAGGCAGGGAAGGCGGCCAAAACATCACACGAAGCAGACACAGCCGAAGCCACAACAGGAAGATGGGAAGGCACATTTAGAAATGCTCCTAACGACCGGCAAGAAAGCGGTGGGGGGAGGTGAGAAAGAGCCCACCAAAATAATGAAATGCTAGAATAAGCTCAAGTTACCATCTTGAATTGAATTCCAAATGTCAAGTGGCCTACCTGATAGCTCAGCTGGTAAAGAATCCACCTGCAATGTGGGAAACCTGGGTTTGATGATCGATCCCTGGGTTGGGAAGATCCCCTGGAGAAGGGAAAGCTACCCACTCCGGTATTCTAGCTTAGAGAATTCCATGGACTATATAGTCCGTGGGGTCACAAAGAGTCGGACATAACTGAACGACTTTCGCTTTCAATTGACTTACCAGACTAAAATTATCCATAATAACAGCAGGTGTAAATGGATTTCTCTCATAGCCTAGGAAAATGCAGGGCTTTAGGAACTGAGAACCAGAAACAGATGAAGACCAAATATTCATTTCTCATGATAAATGACAGTTTCTAAATCTTACTTCAAATATAGTGACACACAGATTAAAGCAAGAGGATGGAAGGTGACACAGCAAATACTAACCAGAGAAGACAGGAGCGAGTGGCTTTGTTAATGCCACACGACAGAAGCTTTGGAACAAAGAGCATTGCCGAGGATAAAGAGGACTATATATTGATAAAGCTGACAATTCTTCAAGAAGCCGTAACAGGCTAAAGTATGCACCTGAAAAGAGAGCTTTAGTGGAAAAACTGTTTGAAGCAAAAATGGGCAGAGGTAACAGTAGAAATAGGGACCCTGGTGTCCCTGGCTAAGGCTCTGAGCTCCCAGTGCAGAGGGCCTGAGGTTGATTCCTGGTGTGGGAACTGGATCCCACAGGCTGCAAGCAAGAGCTTGTGGCCACAATGAAGATCCCACGCACCGCGAGGAAGATCAGAGGCCCCGCGCGCCGCGGCGAAGACCCAGGGCAGCCAGAGGAGTAAAGGTTAAAGCGGAAAGCGGAAGCAGAAGCTCGAGACGTCCCTCGTGGCCCCTCAGTGGAGACTCCGAGCTTCTACTGCAAGAGGTGTGGGTGTGACGCCTGTTCAGGGAAATGAGATCCCACATGCTGTGCGGTGTGGCCAAGAAGTGAAGAGGAAAAGGAAACAGACACACTCTCAATTATAGTTGGAGTCAGCAGAACGTTGGGCTTCCTCAGTGGCTCAGCGGTAAAGAACCTGTCTGCAGTGGAGGAGACTCAGGACATGTGGGTGCAATCCCTGGGTCGGGAAGGTCCCCTGGAGGAAGGCTTAGCAACCCACCCCAGTATCCTTGCCTGGAGAATCCCATGGGCAGAGGAGCCTGGCAGGCTACCGTCCAGGGAGGTCCACACACACGGAAGTGCTTCTCTCTCAGTAACAGATAAAGCTCATAGACAGAAGATCAGCAAGGATATCAAATAAGTGAACAACACTGTGGCCAGCTGGACACAGTGCCACTCACAGCGCGGGCCACGCAGCAGCAGCAGAGTGTGTGTCCTTCCCAAGTGCACGAGGAACCTCCAAATAAAGCATGTCCTGACGAGAAAAACCTGAGCAAACTTAAGACAATCAAAAACACAAAGCATGTCCTCTGACTATAGTAGAATTAGAAGAGAAATCAGTACGAGAAAGATGTCAGAAAACTCTTTAATCAGCCAGGAATTAAACACCAAAATCCTAAATAACCCATGGATCAAAGAGGAAATGGAAAGGGGAACTTAAAATATCCTTCACTGAATGCGGTTAAAAGGCAGCATGTAAGAAAGTTAAGAGATGCGGCTGAGACGGCGCCTGGAGGGAAATTTCTAGTACAGATGCTTACATTAGAAAAGAAGCCTCAAATCGGTAATCTAAGCTTCCACCTTAAATTAGGAAAGAAAAAGCAATGGAAACCCAAATCACGCAGAAAAGAGGAAATAAGTGTTGTTTTTGTCGTCCAGTCGCTAAGCTGAGTCCTGCTCTTTGCCCAGCCATGGACTGCAGCACGCCAGGCTCTTCTGTCTTCCCTCACCTCCTGGAGTTTGCGCAAGTTCATGTCCACTGAGTGGTGATGCCAGTAACTATTCCACCCTCTGTCACCCCTTTCTCCTCCTGCCCTCACTCTTTCCCAGCATCAAGGTCCTTTCTCCGGGTGGCCAAAGTATTGGAGCTTCAGCTTCTGTCAACAACTCCAGTGAATATTCAGGGTTAATTTCTTTTAGGATTGACTGGTTTGATCTCCTTGTAGTCCAAAGGGCTCTTAAGGGTCTTCTCCAGCAGCACAATTCAAAAAGCCACCCATTCTTCAGCACTGAGCCTTCTTCATGGTCCAGCTCTCACATCTGTACACAACGACTGGGAAAACCATATCTTTGACGATACGGGCCTTTGTGGGCAAAGTGCCGTCTGTTTTTTAACACACTGTCTAATTTGTTACGCTTTCCTTCTAAGGCTGCTGTCACTGCACACTGGTTTTGGAGCCCACCTCAAATAAAATCTTCCAGTTTCTACTTTTTCCCCATCTATCTGCCATGAATGATGGGGCCAGATGCCATGACCTTAGTCTTTTGAATGCTGAATTTCAACCTGGCTCTTTCACTCTCCCTTCTCACCCTCGTCAAGCGGCTTTCTAGGCCCTCCGCACCGTCCTCGATACAGTGGTGTCATCTGCTTATCTGAGGTTGTTGGCATTCTCTCGGCAACCCTGATTCCAGCCTGTGACTCATCCAGTCCAGCGCTTTGCCGGAGGTGCTCTACACACAAAGTAGACAAGCAGGCTGACAGTAACGAGCCTTGAAGTACTCCCCCGACCGGGAGCCAGTCTGCTGGTCCGCGTCTGGTTCTGTTACTTTTTGATCTGCACACAGGTTTCTCAGGAGACAAGTGAGATGGTCTGCTATTCCAACTTTAAAGAATTCTCCACAGTTTCCTGTGATGCACACAGTCAAAGGCTTTAGCGTAGTTAACGAAGCAGAAGTAGATGGTTTTTTGGAACTCCCTTGCTTTCTCCGTGAGCCAAGAATGTCGGTAGTTTGATCTCTGGTTCTTCTGCCTTCTCTAAACCCAGCTTGTACATCCGGAAGTTCTCATTTCACATGTTGCTGAAGCCTGGCTTGAAGGGTTTTGAGCAAAATCTCACTAGCATGTGTAAGAGCAGAAATCAAAAGAATTTGGAAACCCCCCCCAAAAAAATTGTGAAACAAAAAAATTGATAGACCTCTAGCAACAGTAACAGCAAAAAAATTTTGCAGGCCTAAAGACAGTATCAGGAATGAAGGAGGTCTGTCACTACAAACATGGCAAGCAGATAGGAAAGGAAGGCTCTGGATAATTCTGTTGACTCAAAGTCAATAACTGGAGTGACGTGGACCAAGTCCTCAAAAGCCACAGACTGCCTGAACTCACTCATCACGAACTGGATAGCTTCAGTAGCCTTATCACCACTAAAGAAATTGCGTCTGCAATTAAATATCTTCTGAAAAAGCAAGTCTCAGATGGTAATGAGAGGAAAATTAAGGTTTTTTTGCTAAACCCTTGAGAGCAGGTTTTTATCTCATGTAACATGGCAGGTTCTTATCTCATGCAATGTGACCTTTAGGCTCTCTCAAGGGATGTTTTTCCTTCAGGGACTTTCTAAAAAATTGTTTTTCAGACCGTCAGAATGTGGCCCTGACCAGCCGTATAGGCCTGATAGCAAATGAGCCTATCCCTGTAAAGGTCGAGACATGTGAACCAATCAGATTGTCCCCACCCTAGCTACACCCGTTTGTGGTTTTTGTGCTTAAAAATGCTCTGTAACGACTGTTTGGGGTTCGTTCCTTCCTGGAGGTGACTGAACCCTGGCACGCCGGCTCAATAAATCCTCTTGCTGTTTGCATCGAATCCGAGTCTCGGTGCTCTTTGGAGCAACGGGTCTTAGAAAAAGACCGCAAGGTCTAACAGTTTCACTGGAAATTACACAAAACATTTAAAGAAGGAAGACTAGAAATCCCTTCCAAGAGATGAAGGGGGAAGGAAGCTTCCCAGTCCGTTCAGCATCAGCCCAGCACTGTGAACACAGCTGCAGAAACCCTCCAGACACACTTCTTCTGTTCTGTGGAGTCACTGCAAGCCCCAAACCAGCCAATGCTGAACCACTGCTCCCGGGGGAAATACAGGCTCAGATTCCGGAAAGCACACAAGTACAAACAGATGGCTCGAAACTGATCGTGAAAAGGACACTTGTTTGCAGCAGGAGCTGAAACAAGAAGGCAATGTTGCCTTGTTGAACCTGGGCTGAGGACGGCGGGTCGACTCACTCGTGTTTGCTGCTCCTCTCGAGCCCACAAATGCCCACCCAGGGGATTACAAAAGCAGTTTGAGGTTGTAGGCAAAACTGCAAGTACAAAATCCACAAATAATGAGACCCGACTATGTTAGTAAACGAATCCAGTAATATAAAAAGAAAATAGTGCACCACAGCCAAGCGATGTTTATCCCGGCTCACAACGCAATCCACCACACCGTGCCCAAAGAAGGAAAATCACACGAACGTACGAATGGATGAAGACGAGCCGGCGAAGAGGCACAGAAGTCGCTCGGGATGAAAACGGGCCAAGGAGACCCCTGCAACGCCCGCCGTGCCTCCGAGCGCTTCCGGCTCGGAGCGAGGCTCCCGCCTCCACGGGCGCAGTGGGCGAGCAAGGGCAGGAGGAGACGCGCGCGCGCGGGGAGGAGGCGCCGCTGTCCGCGTCCATGACGGCCGCTCTCAGGGAGCTACGGGCCCCTGGGACCCGTAGGTGGGCTTGGCGAGGCGGTGGATGCGAGGCGGACAGCAAAACCAGCTGCATCTACCTGCCGCTGACAAACAAGTAAACCTGAATTTTAAAAGGTACCGTGGACGGAAAACAAAGGCTCCCCACAAACGAAACATGCTAATCGGTATTCTGAACACTAGGAAGATGCTGATGAGACCCTGAATAGAGAGAAGATAACCTGTGTTCCAGGACTGAAAGGCTCAAAATTGTAAAGATACCAATTCTCCGCATAGTGATCATAGACGTTTTGCAAAACACCAGTGAAACTTCCAGATTGCTTTGTACTTAACGAGGACTATGAAGGTTCCATGGAAGGGCACAGGAACTACACGTTTCTTCTTTCAAGCATGTAGAATGTTTATTTCCCTCCTACTACCTCCAAAAGAGAGGCTTCCCCGACGGCTCAGCGGTAAAGAATCCCCCGGGAATGCAGGAAGCCGGGAGGTGAGGGTGGGATCCCTGGGTTGGGAAGACCCCTTGGAGGAGGAAATGGCAGCCTGCTCCAGTATTCCTGCCTGAAAAATCACGTGGACAGAGGATCTTGGTGGGCTACAGCCCCTAGGGTTTCAAAGAGTCGTACACAGCTGAGGAGTCAGCGTGCAGGAGCTAGAATAGCTAAAACCATTTTGAAAAAGAAGATTGAAGGTGGAGGACTGACTGTGTGGCTGTGTAGTCGAGGCAGCTTCAGGGGCAAGAGACACAGTGAAGAAACAGGCCTCAGCGCAGGGCCGTTTACACGGAGGTGCAGAGGGCTTCACAGAGGAGGGGCGGCTTCCTTACATGTATTGAAGTGTTGCTGTTGGTGAGGTCTCGTTGTCTTGATGCTGAGTACTACTCTGTATTGTGTTTACCCTGATGGCTCAGTTGGTAAAGGATCCATCTGCGACGCAGGAGACCCTGGTTTGATTCCTGGGTCAGGAAGATCCCCTGGGGAAAGGAAAGGCGACCCAGTCCAGCATTCTGGCTTGGAGAATTCCATGGACTGCGCAGTCCATGGGGCCACAGAGTCGGACGCGACTGAGCGGCTTCCACTCCACTCACTGTGGTTTACAGTTGCGTCAGTTTCTCCTGAACAGCAGCGCGCCTCAGTTAAACACGCGGACAAGCTTGTTCACGCTCTTCCATTCTGGCTTATCACAGGATACTGAATGTAGCTCCCTGGGGTGCACAGCAGGACCTGGCTGTTTCTGTAGACAAGTTTGCCTCCTCTGACCCCAACGCCCAGCGCTCCCCCCTCCCCCGCCCCCCGCTTGGCAACCAGAGTCCGTTTCTGCTCCACAGGTCGATTCGCTTCGCGTGTCAGAGTCCACGTGTGAGTGGCAGCATATGATGCTTGTCTTTCCCTTTCTGACTTAACTTCACTCAGGACGGTGATCTCTAGGTCCGTCCATTTGCTGCAAACGGCATCATTTTCTGCTCTTTGGTGCTGGGTGCTGGGTGAGCTCCGGGAGCTGGGGATGGACAGGAGGCCTGGCGGGCGACGATTACAGGGAGGCCTGGCATGCTGCGACGCATGGGGTCGCAGAGTCGGACACGACTGAGCGACTGAACTGGACTGAGCTGACTATTGGATATGTAAATATATGTAGGTACCACAGCTTCTTCGGAAAGGATGGTGCCAGGGCCTCTGCCATCCGCACCCAGAAGAGGTGGACGTGACGAAGCCCCACCTCTTACAGAGAATGACTCGGAACGGCTCATAGACCAAGTCACATCGTTCGACTAGGAGACTTAAGGAGAAAGAGATCTTCATGACCGGGGTGAGGCAAAGAGTTCTTGGTAACAACACAAAAAGACCATCCACAAAAGAACACGCTGATAAATCTGATCGCATGAAGAAGTTAAAAATTGCTCTGTGAAACACACAGCTAAGACAAGTCACAGACGAGAGAAGGCGCCTGCAGACCTCATGCAGGAGAAGGAGCGCGCCTGGAATATACAAGACCTCTCTAAACCCAAGAGGGAGGAGTCAGATCGAGAGGCGTGACACCGGCAGGGAGGGCCACGCTGCAGATGCGGCTGTGGGGAGGCTTCCCCAGCCCCGTGTGACGGAAGCCG
>SJYA01008079.1:0-17160 GCA_006410615.1 Neotragus moschatus | reverse complement strand
AGGGGATGACAGAGGATGAGATGGCAGGATGGCATCACTGACTCGATGGGCATGAATCTGAGTGAACTCGGTGAGTTGCTGATGGACAGGAGGCCTGGTGTGCTGCGATTCATGGGGTCACCAAGAGTCGGACACGACTGAGCGACTGAACTGAACTGAACTGATGTCTCTGAACAGTATCTTCTTCAGGCAGTGTTTCTAAGGCAACTATCATGATTATAATCCTGTCAGCATTCACAGGTTTCAGGACTTATTGAGCTGCTGTTGTGTCCGACATTCTTTTGAGTACTGGGGATAGAGTATGAAGATAACGTACAAAGTCTCCGTCCTCTCATACTTTTTGTTGTGATTGGCATACAGTACCCAATCATGGTCATTAGGTTTTCACTATGCTTCTATGGAGTGTCCGCAGTATATTTGGAAGGAGGAAGCACCCCATTTCAGTTCAGCCGTTCAGTTCTGTCCTACTCTTTGCGACCCTATGGACTACATACCAGGCTTTCCTGTCCATCACCAACACCTGTGTCTTGTTCAAATTCATGTCCTTCGAATTGGTGATGCCATTCAACCATCTCACCCGGCTTTGGCTTCTGGGAGTTTGGAAGTGTGCAACAGGGCCTTTGCCTTGCGTACCACACTACATGCACTTGCAGTGTGTCTCTTCTCTCTCCTGGACCCTGTGATGTAGCATCGATTGGTGAGACTGAGTATGGTTAAGCCAGGACATGACTCATGCAAAATATGCCATGGGTATTTGCTATTGGCCTTCTGTTTATAGACAGTTTAATGGAAAACTCAATGTGGTTCTGACTATATATACATTCCTAATTTAGGCCAACTCTGTGGTTGCTTTGACATATGGTATTATCAAGGCCAAAGTTGCAAAGTTTGATTCTCCAGCAAGATCAATCAACTTTAGGAAGAGAAAACACTGGGATTGTCTAAGACCTGTATCCATAAGTTGCCTGCCTCATGCTAGTTTGTCGAAGACCTGTACCCATAAGTAGCCACCCTTTTGCTGCTGCTNTTCCTAATTTAGGCCAACTCTGTGGTTGCTTTGACATATGGTATTATCAAGGCCAAAGTTGCAAAGTTTGATTCTCCAGCAAGATCAATCAACTTTAGGAAGAGAAAACACTGGGATTGTCTAAGACCTGTATCCATAAGTTGCCTGCCTCATGCTAGTTTGTCGAAGACCTGTACCCATAAGTAGCCACCCTTTTGCTGCTGCTAGCCTACCAGGCTCCTCCATCCATGGGATTTTCCAGGCAAGAGTATTGGAGTGGGGTGCCATTGCCGTCTCCACCCTCTTGCTAGTCTGTGCTTATAGCATGGAAACAGGCAAGAGCCTAGTAACACTTGCTCACAAATCAAATCAGTTCCAAGTGTGCACCTATAGAGGGTAGCCCTCTACTTGCTATTTGCATACCTAGTGTGTATGATGATGGTGGAAGTGTAGTAGGGAAAAACTCTAAGTCATATCTGCACTGTTGTAACTATCATACAATCGAACATTAATAGGGGACAAGGAAACACCATATGTTATTTAGTTTCTAAGATAATTTTAATAACCTGTCTATAGTTATTACTACATCAATATATTTTTGTTCATAGCTCCTAACAAGTACCAAGATGGATTGATTAATTTCTTTTTCTGTTCTATTATCGCCCTGGTAGAAAGTTAAGTACATGCTTGTGATTTAGCTGTATCATTTCAAACTCAGTCTACTTTTTGTATAAATCTATTGAAGTTTTCAAAATTCTAAACTGACTTTGACTTTTGGACTCATTTTAAAAATATGATTTATAAGATGAGACATGTAGTATAACTGGTTACCATGTAACTGTAACCTTGGGTGTTGGGTTAAACTTACAAATATTAACAAAGCTTGTGAAAGATGGTAAGGGAGGAAAAAGGAGGAAAAAATGGTGGAGTCATCCCCACACTAATTTTAAAGTAAAAGGGATTGAGAGACAGGGGAAGGAAGGATGAAGTGATCAGAGATTTTGGTGGCCTCACTAAGCATTTTTTGATTCATTGTAAGACAAATGGGCTTCCCAGGTGGGGCTAGTGGTGAAGAGCCTGCCTGCCAATGCACGAGATGCAAGAGCTGCAGGTTCCACCCCTGGCAGGAAGATCCCCTGAGACAACCCAGTCTAGTATTCCTGCCTGGAGGACTCCATGGACAGAGGAGTCTGCTGGGCTACAGTCCATGGGATCACAGAGACTCGGATGTGACTAGGCGACACACACACACACAGGAGTTTACCATAGTGAGTAAACGTCTGTCTTGCATCCATGCTAAGTTGCTTCAGCTGTGTCCAATTCTGGGCCAACTCATGGACTATAACCTGCCAGACTCCTCTGTCCATGGGATTCTCCAGGCAAGAATACTGGAGTCGTATGCCAGTCCCTATTCCAGGGGATACTTCCAACCCAGGGATCGAACTCAGCTTTCCTGCATTGGAGGTGGATTCTTTACTGTCTGAGCCAACTGGGAAGTGACTTCTTGTTAACTGTTTCCAAAAGCTTAATGTGAATTTTATTTTGGAAATGTTGCCTTCATTAGGAAGGTGATGAGGCAGTCATCCAAAGCAGGAAGCTCGTTTTGGTAAACATTCAATGGGTAAGTGGGTATTTTGAAATTTATTATTATTCTTTTGCATGGAGTGTTCAGGAGTCAAGATGTGCAATGAAAAAGGAAAATATCTAATGTATGGGGCTCATAACATTTGAGGTACCTTCCGTCAATTTTGGCTTTCTGAAGTGTTTATCACTTTTCAGATCCTTCCTCTTTTATGCCGATTATGTTTCTTGGGCTTTCATAATGAAGGACCAGTCATACAGCTTCAGATTTACTGTGTGTGAGGATAATGCTCAAACTTTCCTTACCTTTAAGACTGTTGCTATCACAAGTATGGATTCATCATCCCAGTTTACTTTGTGTCCGGAGTTTAGTTTCTCCTTTAGGGCTCTGCATAATTTTATGCTGCCTGATTTTCTGAAGATGCCTTCTGTGAATGGCCCTTTTTGATTTAGACAGGAAAGCATCTCCTACAGGGAAGGAAAGAAAAGACAACTGTCAGACACTTCCTATCTAGAAGCCCAGAGCACCAGCTTGTTCCTGTTTTGACAGAGCTGCCGTATAGGAGGGTACAGTTCTAGAACAGCACCGAAGTCAATTTGAAATTTTTTCTTCACTGCCCCTAAATATATTTTCTACCCTACAATCGATTTGATTCACACACTGAAACATTTTAAACACTTGTGTAGTCAGATTTTCTGTTTCAGTGAATTTACTGTATTAAAGGTATTCTCTGCTTTGAGGCCTTTGTAGATTCACCCTCTCCTCCTTCACTGCTCCTTTCTCATTATTCCCTCTTCTAGATGCTCCTCCCTAAGTGTGGAAATCTTTTGGCCATATTCATGCTCCATTTGTTTATTCCCCTCCCAGGGAATGTCCACCCCATTCATTCCTGTTTCCTCTATTCCCTCCCCTCAAATCAGGCTCAATACGCCTCTCCTCCTTCTCTGATCACATTCCTTTCTCATCAGCCTTTCTAGTTCCTTTTCCTGTATTTTCGTGTCCTCTGTCGTCTGCCAAATTAGACAGATAACAGATACCAGAGCCAGTTTTTCAGGGACTGTGGAATCTGGTATGCTACTCATCCACTATGTGACTTTGGGCATAGCACATTCTTGGGTGAGGCTCTTTAGTTTTTCACTGATGAAGTGGGGGTGATGATAGTCAAGGCTACCGCCTACATTTTCTGTGAAAGCACAAGGTCTGGGGTAGTAGCTAGTATATAACTAGTATGATAAATTTCTCTATATATACCATCAAATTCCCTGCATCTAGTGTCGTGCTTGGAGAGAGAGTGAACAGTGAACAAGAGTTAACGCTTACAGGTCAATACACGAATTTCATATAGCACAGTCCAAACTCTGTGACTCTCTTTTGACATATTCTGGCAGGATCAAAGGATTCATCTTTGCCAGAGGATGCGTACTTTATGCTTCAACACTTGCGTTACATATCAAATCCGTGTGAGACATTTTGAGTCATAGGGGGAGCAGACTCAGCTGAAGGAGACTTGAGACTAATGTGGACTTCGAGGAGACCAGGAGACAATATGAGGCTGAGGTAGACTCTCAGAGCTTCTTACACACAGAGTCTGAAGGAAAGTTGCACGGCTCCAAATAGCCTGGAGTTAAAACTCACCTCCAGGGCCTCCCCACCATTCTATGCAAAACCAAGAGCTCTCTCACCCAAAGAAAAAAATGGACATTGGGTTGATTATGCCCTGCTCCCAGCGGTCCGAGCCTCTGGCCTATCTCCAAAATTCCTTGCCCCAGCCGTTTAAGAGATAGCTACTCTGAACAACTTTGCAGAAGAACGGGCATGCCTATATATACTTACTCTTCTTGGGTAAGGGCTGCTGCTGCTGTTCCTGCTAAGTCGCTTCAGTCATGTCTGAATCTGTGAGATCCATGAAACAGCAGCTCACGAGGCTCCCCTGTTCCTGGGATTCTCCAGGCAAGAACACTGGAGTGGGTTGCCATTGCCTTCTCCATGGGTAAGGGCAGCAGCTCACGAATCTGACTGCTGACCCTTCTCGCCTCATTAGAGGTGATCTGTAAAGTGCCAGGTTTCATTCTTTTTCTCAAGCTCGCCTTCTCTAACTGCCTTACCTCACAGAGTCCATGTTAACTGCTCTGAGCCTGTATAGATGGGTCTTTGTTGAAATCGGTGGAATGGATGAGAGTAACTTTTCATCTTGTAGTTGCCTTCTGACTCTGCAGTACCTAAATCAGATCTTATTCTTTGAAATAATATTGTGAAACTTATGGGACAGAGCGGGACTTCTTCATGTGGAGGAGATTTCGAACAGAACACTTGATCTCTCAGAACTCCCCTCCTCAAGAAGGTTACAGAAACCAAAAGAAGACTTACGATAATTGGGGTGGGCAGGGTATCATTATCACATACATCCTCAAGAACAGCTCCAAAGAGCTCTTTCGGCTTTCTGGGTCGTAGAGGTGGGTGTTGGTTGTCCTCGCGAGTCCTGGAGCTACACCAAAAGGCCCAGTTTTTGACAGGACTCTTCCTCACTCTCTTCTTGTCTGAATCAAATGTAGAACAGAGAGTTTCACTAGGAGTAGTTTAGCTTATTTAGCCTGTTTCCACCACTTACATTCAGCAGCATGTTCATGGCAGAGGCTGAGAGAGAGAAACTGAACCATTCGTTATATAGACTTCCCCACATGCTGAAACAGGCTAATTGCATCCTTGTCGTGTTCACATGTTCTTCTTCCCCATATTCTGCAAACCAGTAGTTAAACCTAGAGGCGTGATCAGACTCAAGGTTGATTCTCACTGTGACAGTATTCCCCACACAGTGCAATCTACTCCCTTTGCCCTGTGGCATGAGGCACTTAAGCTGTAGTTACACAGGTTTCCTAATGGTAAGTATTATCAGTGGATTCCAGTATCAGATCTCATTTTAAAAGCCTAAAATATGTAATATTCAAATCAAGCATCATCTGGTTATCCTTTACTTTTGTCGTAAGTTTCCTTCCTCTGTTCAATTACCTGTTTGGCTTTCTGAGTACCCAGTCATGCCCAGTCTTCTCCCATCCAAAGAATCGCCTTTCATGAGACATCCTGCCTGACCCTGCTTTTCTGTCAGCCTCTGCACCTCTCCTCTGGGAGGCCACACACCTCAGTCAGCTCCAAGGATGACTTCCTGCCCTCAGGGTCCTTGGGAAGTAATCATTAAATGCAGACTATGTGGTAAGATGACAGCTGGCCATTTTTCTGTAACACCTTACTCAGCTAACCCAAAGATGAATTTTGACTACTGACAGCCCCTGTCAAAGGAATGCAGATGAAGGGCTTTTCAAAGAAAGAGTGGTCAGCAATGAAAAGTGGAGTTCAGAGCTTCTCATGCCCAGCTCAGAATGTTTCCCTAAGATTTGCTCAAGAAACCTGCTTAATATTTCCTTAAAGAATCTGCTAAAAAAAAGTCAATAGAGGAGCCAAGTTTTATAAAAATAAACACAAGAATATAACCAAATATGTTAAAATGCCCATCCACTTGTCTATTCTGAGACATAGTGAGTACATCATGTCCATTCAAGGGAGTGAACCACTTGTGGTGCTGGGTGAGAGAACTAGAAGGCCTCTTCTGCCTCTTAATTGGATAAGTTACCTAGAACTCTTTGAGCATCAGTTTGCTCAGACTTAACACAAATGATGCTACTTGCACCTCACTGGACTACATAACATAATATACTACTCAACACAAGACATGGCACATGGCAGCCTTAATAAAGGTAATTTCCCTCCTTCAAAGGGCCTAAGGCAACCTAGACATCAGTCACCTCCCCACCCCAAGCAGACTCCATGGCCATTCTCCTTTTGATTTTGCAGCCTTCAGAAGGTGTGCATTTCTGAAGGAATGCCATCACTTTGCCTTAGGCTCTTCCTGCCCTGACATGCATACTGCCATCATTTTAAAAGGAGATAATGAAGAAAGCAAATGCATTCTTAAACTCAGGAAGAGATTCTCCTAATTAATGAGTACAAATGTTGAAAAAAAATCATGTTTATATGGGTTGAGTTGCTTTATGCACCCTGGTTTCCCTACTCTTAACCTGATTCTTTTATTTCTAAACTACCCACAGGTATTCCTATATTCCAAATGTATTCATTCAAGGTTCAGCTTTAATAAGAATACTCTTAGGAAGAAAGCTCTATCAGTTGCTACAAAGCTATACGTCCAGCTCATCTAGAAGCATAGACAGAAAGCAAAATAGACATTCAGCCCTATCCTTTTATTTTCAGGCCTAGATGGACCTTTCGTTATGTACATTGGTTGGTGTTAGAGTTCTTGTTGCCTCTGTGACCAACAAAAATACATAGTATAGTCACGAAAAGTATGGTGCTCAGTTGCTCAGTCGTGTCCATCTCTTCCAACTCCATGGACTATAGCCTGTCAGGCTCCTGTCCGTGGATGTCCCGGATAATAACACTGGAGTGAGTTGCCAGGGGCTGTCAAACAGGTCAACTTTATAACCACATTTTTCTTAAACAGCCCTGCCAAGATTCAGGTTAGTGTTTCCTCATGCTCAAATTAGGGTGTGAATGTTAAGAAGTGACATTTTGAATTTTTGTGGGTGTAGCATAACAACTATAAGAATACAAAGACTTTAAGTAGAAATTCTATCCTGGCCCGAATACTTCCTAAATTAGTAAGACATTTTATTCTGAGAAAGAAATGCCCATGGGACAATATTGGAGTGGTAGCAAGGATAATTGCAAGAGGAAAGATTTAAAAACAAACAAACAGACATATAAACATTCAGTCCAGTTCTATTTGCAACCTGGGTCTGAAGCAGAATGGAAAGTGAGCTTGCTGTGGAGGTAGAACCGAGAGTTCAAGTCTCAGGGGCAGTCCGAAGATGGTGGAGGAATAGGATGGAAAGATCACTTTCTGCCCACAACTTCATGGAAAGAACATTTGACCCTGAGCGAATTCCATAAAACAACTTCTGAATGCTGGCAGAGGACATCGGGCACCCAGAAAGGCAGTCCATTGTCTTCGAAAGGAGGTAAGAAAAAATATAAAAGATAAAGAGAGAGACCAAGGAGGTAGGGACCGAGATCTGTCCCGGGAAGGGAGTCTTAAAAGAGGAGAAGTTTCCAAACACCAGGAAACACTCTCACTGGCAGGTCAGTGGGCAGTTTTGGAAGCTCAGAGGGCAATATAACGGGGGAGGAAAAAGTAAAGAAATAAATAAATAAAACCCACAGATTACGTGCCTAACAGGAACTTCAGCAGAGAAGTAGTCCAGACACTGCCATTTGCCACCAGCCAGCAGGGGGCTGAACAGGGAGGTGCAGGCTGCGTGGTAAGAACCTGGCCTGAATGCCCTGAGGGCAATCTGACCCAAACTGTGGGACAGCCAGACAGAAAGTGGAAATAGAGGGAACTATCCTGGGAAAAGCCCTAACCTAAGGCACTTGCTGGCCCGCTCACAGAACAAAGGACTGAGCAGAGGAGAGCTAGCTGGCTGTGCCCTGGCTAGAGACTGGGAGGCAGGTGGGGGCAGCCAGAGCCAGAAAAGGGGAAGCTCAGCCCCAGAGAGGCATCCCCTACAAAACTGCAAGCAGGCTCCCATTTGATAACCAAGACTTTTTGGGATCCTGTGTGGTTGACATCTGCCGGGAGGGTCGCAGTCAGGGATCAGCTCCTCAGAAGACACACATGGCATACCTGAGACAGGCACACCTGCTGCCACCCAGGAAACCGAGAGGCTGGGATGGAGGAGGCGGTAAGACGCACCACACCTAGGGGTGACTGTGCTCGCCAAGCACCTGGTCGTCTGAGCAGCTCTGACTTGAGAAGGGCACAAAAGGCAGGTCCAATCGAGTCTGAGCCTTTGCGGAGTACCTGAGAACCTGAACCTGAGTGGCTTAGAGCTGGGAAGTGCACGCAACCCAAGGCCCACCTCAGACAGTTCCAGGCAGAGCAACCTGGAGCCTGAGCAGCGTAGATTGGGAAAGCACACACACCCCGTGACTGTGAGCAGGGGAAATCCAGTGTGGCCGGGACCTTGTGAGCAGTGATATTTGTTGGCAGTGTTCCAACCTCCCCACAGCATGACTGAATCAGTGAGCCTAAATAAGTGACCACCTTCGATCCCCCATGTCAGGGCGGAAATTAGACACTGAGGAGAACAGCAAACAGAAGAAGCTAAAACGAACAGAGGGAACCGCTCTGGAAATGACAGGTGCAACAGATTAAAACCTTGTAGTTAGCACTGACTACATTGGAAGTGGCCTGTAGATCTTGAGAAGTATAAGGTGAATCAAGGAACTATCAGAAACTGAAGTAACCCCACACTGCCTACAACAGCTCCAGAAACATTCCTAGATATATTTTTACCATTATAATTAAAAATTTTTTTCTAATTTTAAGTTGTCTATTACTTCTTTAATTTTCATCTTTATAACCTATTAACTTGCAAAAAAAAGAACCCATTTTTAAAGCAAACTTCATTCATATATGTTATCATTTTTTTGACTTTTTTAAATATTGTATTTGGAGAGCATAAACTTTACTCAAGACTCTTAATCTGTGCTTTTTGGTATTTGTTATCAATTTTGCACCTTAGGAACCCAGTCTTCTGTACCCATTTTTACTTGGGAGTATGATTACTAGCTTGATGGCTCTCTCCTCCTTTTGACTCTCCTTTTTCTCCACCAGGTCACCTGTATCTCCACCTCACCCTTCTCTTCCCTACCCAACTCTGTGAATCTCTTTGTGTGTTCCGAGCTGCGGAGAACACTTAGGGAACTGATTACTGGCTGGATCTGTCTCTCTCCTTTGAATCCCTCTTTTCTCCTCCCGGTCACCTCTGTCTCTTTCCTCCTCCTTCTCTTCTCTGTGTAACTCCATGAACCTCTCTGAGGGGTCCAGACTGTGGAGAGCACATAGGGAATTGATTACTGGCTCTCTTGCTCCCTCCCCTTTTGATTCCCCCTCTTCTCCTCCTGGTCACTTCTATCTCCTTCCTGCTTCTTCTCTTCTCCATGTAACTCTGTGAACCTCTCTGGGTGTCACTCACTGTGGAGAAGCATTTCATCATTAACCGAGATGTTTTATCATTGGTGCTGTACAGATAGAGAAGTCTTGAGGCTGCTGTAAGAATAAGACTGAAAACCAGAGGCAGGAGGGTTAAGTCCAAACCCTGAGAACACCAGACAACTCCTGTGTCCAGGGAAGATTAATGGATAAGAGCTCATCCAAAAGCCTCCATACCTACACTGAAACCAAGCACCACCCAAGAGCCAACAAGTTNCAGGCTGCTGTAAGAATAAGACTGAAAACCAGAGGCAGGAGGCTTAAGTCCAAACCCTGAGAACACCAGAGAACTCCTGTGTCCAGGGAACATTAATGGATAAGAGCTCATCCAAAAGCTTCCATACCTACACTGAAACCAAGCACCACTCAAGAGCCAACAAGTTCCCAAGCAAGACATACCACACAAATTCTAGAGCAATACAGGAACACAGCCCCGAGCGTCAATATACAGGGTGCCCTACGTCACACCAAACCCATAGACATCTAAAATCTCACTACTGGACACTTCACTGCACTCCAGAGAGAAATCCAGCGCCACCCACCAGAACATGGACGCAAGCTTCCCTAACCAGGAAACCTTGACAAGCCACCTGCAAAACCCCAGGCACAGTGAGGAACCTCCACAATAAAGAGGAACCACAAGCTGCCAGAATACAGACAGGCCACCCCAAACACAACAATCTAACTGTAGCTGAAGCTGAAACTGCAATGTTTTGGGCACCTGATGTGAGGAACTGACTCTTTGGAAAAGACTCTGATGCTGGGGAAGATTGAAGGCAGGAGGAGAAGGGGACGAGAGAGGATGAGATGGTTGGAAAGCATCACCGATTTGATGAACATGAGTTTGAGTGAGCTCCAGGAGTTGGTGATGCACAGGGAGGCCTGGCACGCCGCAGTCCTCGACCCCAAGGACTTGGGGTCACTGTAGTCCTTGGGATCACAAAGACTCAGATACGACTGAGCAACTGAACTGAACTGAACCATGATGTCTCCTAAAGCTGTACTAGTTGCTTCTTGAAATCAGAACAGTCTTATCCTTTCTTTGATCTCACAAGTGGGAAACTTCCCATGTCTTGGAGCAGATGGAAATTACTGCCCATAGAATGTGTTTTGGGCTCGAGAATCTCCCATTGAGCCCTGGCAGCCTTGCTGTCTTTTGCATGAAAGCCAGTTACATTATTCACCTACCTGCCACCTTCCCTCTGTTATCAGTGATATCACTGTTATCACAGCTCACTGAGTTCTCTCCAAAGAGAGAAGTGATATCTTCTCCAGATATCTTGAGACAGTTTTAAATCAGAAATTGTATGAAACAAACCTGTAACACAAAGAGGCAAAAAAAATGGCGTATTACTGTACCTGTGGCATAACAGTAAATCACATTTCATACGTGAATCTTGGCTCTAACAAAAAATGCAAAAGAGGTCTGAGAAAAATTCAGAGTTGATTAAATAAATAAATATATATATATATGTATATGTATATCATTTTTTTCTAAGAAATAACTGATACTTCCAAGAGTACTTTGGGCACAACTTTTAAAATTCTTTTCGTCAGTGGGCTAAAGTTATAATATGTGGGCTGGTTTAATAGCTAAAATTTTTTAATGTTGGTTACATGCTTAAAACCAGGATGATTTGTAAGTAGCCCACATAGGATGTTTGGGACAAAAAAAATGTATATTATTACATTTTCTTTAGTTTTATTAAAATTTTTCTAGTTTTATTGATATAGAATTCATATATAGCATCTTATTGAAACTTATAAAGTATCCAATACAAGATAAATTGTGAAACTCACTTCAGTGAAGAAATATCTGAAACTTGGGTAGCAGTGGTTTCTGTGTGGGGAGCGGAAGCGGGTTGTGAAGGAGGAGAGCATCTGGAGGGAAAACATGTCTGTCTGTCTGTCTACATTGCCTTTCCTCACACTTGCTGTCCAGGGAGCTTGGAGAAGAGCTGTGATCTTATTAGGCATGCCGTGGCTCTGTTAGGATGTTCTGAAATATTTTACTCCCTTCCTCATCCTCTAGCGGAGGCACAGTAGAAGCCAAGTATTTGCCTGAATGAGCCACAACTGGCAGAGTGCAGCCAGTGTGTGTGCAGCCTCGGGTGCTCGTGTGGCCCAGGCCACCTAAGATGTGCTGACAGTGACCAGACGTATTGGGTGTTGTCGTTGTGTAATGAATGATGTATCGTTGTGTAATGATGAGCTCACAGTTTGGAGGCTTGTCCACCCTCAGTGATGAGGCTGAGAGCTGAACCTTGGTTCTCCAGTTCCAAAGCTGGGTTCTTTGCTATCATCTCTTCCTAGTCTTACCTCTCTGTTGTTTCATCTCTTGGATGGCAAAGGAGAAGTGACTCAACTGTTCTCAGTTATAATACACCTTCCCATGCCCAACTAGAGTAGGACTCTGCCACTCTAAGGCAGTGTAATTAAAATGTGCGCTTTAAACAAACGGGTTCAACAGTGTTAATATCATAGACTTCAGGTTCAAAATGGGGATTCTGCCCCACAAGGGATAAAAATGAGAGGTCTTGTTACCTTTTTGGCGACGTTTCAAATGCAGAGCTGCCAGAATTAGGCAGACAAAGAATGCTTGGGGTTAGATACAGTGATAAATTATAAGCTGTCATCTGATTGTATGAGGAATGTTGCTCAATGTTGTGTAACACTCCAAAAAGGTATCGCAAAAAAAACTACATTGGCCCTCGGCAGCTGGTCTAGAAGCCTAATGACAGAAAAAGCACTTATGAATAAAGTGAGTCATTTTGCTTAGTAAGTGGAAATGCAGAGAACAAAGTACTTCTTTTTCTACCATGTCCACAGTCCATTCTCACAGTTCCAGGCATGAATGCATACAAATATGTTTCACTGATTTTAATTCCTGAACCAGAGAAGCCCTACTCTGGTTAGTTATGTGTTTGTATTTAAGATCATACCCCGGGCGGACTGGTTCTTTATCATCACTTTTTAGACCAGTGGATTTCGTCTCCAACAGTTTCATGTATTCAGAAGGTGTAAAATGGTCAAGCATTCCATGTGAATAAGATTGGGAGAAAAACAGTGTCACCAATAAGGCCTGCATCTCTTTTCCAACTGGCTTCCAGGGGTATTATCAAGTGAAACCACTTGACACTGGTCATTATTTCAGAGGACACAGCTGTAAACTATAAGGTACTATTTTCCTAAGAGTATATTGGTTGTATTTTCTCAGAGTTGAGTAATTATTGCATCATTACCTCTGGGTCGCAGTTATTTCCTCCTCCTCATTCCCTTGATCAATAACATCAAGCCATTTCTCATAGAGACCGGCTGAAAATATGCTTCCTTGGATATTTCAAAGAAAACCCTTATGTATATCAAAAATATATATATTATTTTTATGATAAATTCAATGGAGAAATTGCCAAGGAAATATTTAGTTGAGAAATTCAATTCAGTCCGCAATTCCTTCACAGCCACGCAGACTGATTCACACAGAGCTTGGCTATGATTCTTCACAGCCTTGCACACTCAGAAGTACTGATTGGATTTTCCACAACTAAAATTAGAAGCATAAAAGTAGAGTCTGGGCTGTAGTGAGAATGAAGCTAAAGCTCCTTCTATCACCTGGAACTTACTCTTTGTGTACATGTTAGCACATTAGTACAAACTGGCCTAATCCTATTCGTTTCTTGCAAAGAAATGCACATAGCCATTTTGTTTGTTTACTTCAGACACAGTGCTTGCTCTGAATTCAAGAAAGAGAAGTTCTGAAATAAAACAAAGAAAACTACACCCCTACATGCTCTTATACACACATTAAGAGAAAACCTGAGGTATGTGTGCTCTTTGGGAAAAAGCTACTATCAAAATAGCTTCGATGTTTTTCTTTTTTTCAAAGAAAATCATATAAAAGTTCAGTTCTACAGATTTTTAAGCAGCAGGTATTAGAAATAAATCAAAAGCCCCAATGGGTAAACTACACGTTACCCTTACAACTCTTTGAGTGGAATATATCCTCCCCAAAGAGGAAGCTGAAAATTTAGATACATTGCAACTTCACACCTGTGGGATAGAATATGCAAATGTAAGCTTCCTACATGGAGGCCTGGAAAGTTTATCCTGATGACCAAGTCTTAATATGACAGAACAGGGCCTATTAAAATAGATGAAGTTGTAAACTATTGTGCAAGACTGAGGGGAAATTATTGCATCGCCTTGCCAGATTCAAAGGCACAACTTGCTTCCACGGGTCTGAATATACAGCCTGACTTAATAGTATCTTCTTCAGGCAGTGTTTCTACGGCAACTACGTGATTATAATCCTGCCAGTGTTCGCTTGTTTCAGTACGTATTTAGCTGCTGTTTGTGGCCAGCACACTTTTGAGCACTGAGGATAGAGTATGAAGATCACGTACAAAGTCTCAATCCTCTCATACTTTTTCTTGTGATTGGCATACAGTACCCAATCGCGGTCATTAGGTTTTCACTATGCTTCTATGGAGTGTCCTCAGTGTGTTTGAAAGGAGGAAGCACTCCATTTCAGTTCAGCCGTTCAGTCCTGTCCTACTCTTTGCGACCCCATGGACTGCACACCAGGCTTTCCTGCCCATCACCAACACATGGGTCTCGTTCAAATTCACATCCATCGGGTTGGTGATGCCATTCAACCATCTCATCTGGCTTTGGCTTCTGGGAGTCTGGGGTGTGCAGCAGGGCCTTTGCCTTGCGTACCAAACTACATGCACTTGGACAGTGTCTCTTCTCTCTCCTGGACCCTGTGCTGGAGCATTGATTGGTGAGACTGAGTATGGTTAAGCCAGGACATGACTCATACGGAATATGCCATGGGTATTTGCTACTGGCCCTCTGTTTGTAGACAATTTAATGGAAAACTCAATGTGGTTCTGATGATGTATTCATTTCTGATTTAGACCAACTCTCGTGTTGCTTTGACATATGGCTTTATCAAGGCCAAAGTTGCAAAGTTTGATTTCCCAGCAAGATCAATCAACTTTAGGAAGAGAAAACTTTGGGATTGTCTAAGACCTGTACGCTTATAGCTGTCTCTTATACACATCTTACAAAAGTGTTTCACTGATTTTAATTCCTGAACCAGANACTCTCGTGTTGCTTTGACATATGGCTTTATCAAGGCCAAAGTTGCAAAGTTTGATTTCCCAGCAAGATCAATCAACTTTAGGAAGAGAAAACTTCGGGATTGTCTAAGACCTGTATGCTTACAGCATGGAAATGGGCAAGAGCCTGGTAACACTTGCTCACAAATCAAATTAGTTCCAAGTGTGCACCTTCCAGAGGGTAGCACTCTACTTGCTATTTGCATATCTAGTGTGTATCATGATGGTGCAAGTGTAGTAGGGGAAAACTCTAAGTCATATCCACACTGTGGCTATTATCATACAATCGAACATTAATAGGGGACAAGGAAAACACCATATGTTATTTAGTTTCTAAGATAATTTTAATAACCTGTCTATAGTTATTGCTGCATCAATATATTTTTATCTTTAGCTGCTAACAAGTTCCAAGATGGATTGATTAATTTTTTTTTCTCTTCTATTTTCGCCCTGGTAGAAATTTAACTACACGCTTGTGATATGGCTGTATCATTTCAAACTCAGTCTATTTTTTCCATAAATCTATCGAATTTTTCCAAATTCCAAAGTGATTTTGACTGTTGGCCTCGCTTTAAAAATAAGATTTATAAGATGAGGCATGTAGTAAAACTGGTTACCATGTAACTGTAACCTTGGGTGGTGGGTTAAACTTACAAATATTAACAAAGCTTGTGAAAGATGGTAAGGGAAGAAAAAGGAGGAACAAATGGTGGAGTCATCCCTACATTAATTTTAAAGTAAAAGGGATTGAGAGACAGGGGAAGGATGGTTGATGAAGTTATCAGAGATTTTGGTGGCCTCACTAAGCATTTTTTGATTCATTGTAAGACAAATGGGCTTCCCAGGTGGGGCTAGTGGTGAAGAGCCTGTCTGCCAATGCAGGAGATGCAAGAGCTGCAGGTTCCACCCCTGGCAGGAAGATCCCCTGGAGATGAGCATCGCAACCCACTCTACTATTCTTGCCTGGAAGATTCCATGGACAGAGGAGTCTGCTGAGCTACAGTCAATGGGATCACAGAGAGTCGGATGCCCCTAGGGGACTTAACACACACACATACAGAAACACACCATAGTGAGTACCATAGTGTACCACAGTGAGTAAACATCTGTCTTGCATCCATGCAAAGTTGCTACAGCCATGTCCAGTTCTGGGCCACGTCATAGACTATAACCTGCTAGACTCCTCCGTCCATACGACTGGAGTCGTATGCCAGTCCCTGTTCCAGGGGATCCTTCCAACCCAGGGATCGAACCCAGTTTTCTTGCATTGCAGGCAGATTCTTTACTGTCTGAGCCACCTGGGAAGTTATTTCTGTTAACTGTTTCCAAAAGCTTTATGTGAATTTTATTTCGGAAATGTTGCCTTCATTAGGAAGGTGATGAGGAAGTCATCTAAAGCAGGAAGGTTGTTTTGGTAAATGCTCAATGTGTAAGTGGGTATTTTGAAATTTATTATTATCCTTCTGCATGGAGCATTCAGGAGCCAAGATGTGCAATGAAAAAGGAAAATATCTAATGTATGGGGCTCATAACATTTGAGGCACTTTGTCTCAATTTTGACTTTGTGATGTGTTTCNAGTCATCTAAAGCAGGAAGGTTGTTTTGGTAAATGCTCAATGTGTAAGTGGGTATTTTGAAATTTATTATTATCCTTCTGCATGGAGCATTCAGGAGCCAAGATGTGCAATGAAAAAGGAAAATATCTAATGTATGGGGCTCATAACATTTGAGGCACTTTGTCTCAATTTTGACTTTGTGATGTGTTTCACTTTTCAGACCCTTCCTCTCTTATGCCTGTTATGTTTCTTGGGCATTCATAGTAAAGGACCAGTCATATAGCTTTAGATNACTCTAAGTCATATCCACACTGTGGCTATTATCACACAATCGAACATTAATAGGGGACAAGGAAACACCACATGTTATTTAGTTTCTAAGATAATTTTAATAAACTGTCTATAGTTATTACTACATCAATATATTTTAGTGTGTTTCACTTTTCGGATCCTTCCTCTCTTATGCCTGTTATGTTTCTTGGGCATTCATAGTGAAGGACCAGTCATATAGCTTTAGATTGACTCTGTGTGTGGAAAATGCTCAAACTTTCCTTACCTCTAAGGCTGAAGCGACGACAAGTATGGATTCATCATCCCAGTTCACTTTCTGTCCAGAGTTTAGCTTTTTCGTTAGGGCTATGCATGCTTGTATACTGCCTGATTTTCTGAAGATGCCTTCTGTGAGCGGCCCTTTTTCATTGATTAGGGAAAGCATCTCCTATAGGGAAGGAAAGAAAAGACAACTGTCGGACACTTCCTATCTAGAAGCCCAGAGCGCAAGTTTGCTCCTGTTTTGACAGAGCTGCCGTATATGAGGGTACACTTCTAGA
>SJYA01008078.1:19309-30305 GCA_006410615.1 Neotragus moschatus | reverse complement strand
TCGTCCTTGCCCATCAAAATCTCCTGCCGCGTGACCTTGTCACGGGTGGGATTCCTCATACTGGCTCCCGGAAGACAGGGAGGCCTGGCGTGCTGCGATTCATGGGGTCTCGGAGAGTCGGACACGACTGAGTGACTGAACTGACCTGAACTGAACTGATGATGTATGATGTTGAGGGTCTTTTCAGGTTCCCGTTGGCCATCTGAATATCTTTTTTGAAAAATGTTTTCTCAGGTCTTTGCATATTTTTCCTTATTTTTCTTCTTCTTTTTTAAAGAATTGAAGTGTAGTGGATTTACAATATTATATTAGCTTCAGGAGTACAGCATAGTGATTCAATATTTTCCTGCCCATTAAAATTTTTTTTTGATATTGTACAAGCTGTTTATATATTTTGGATATGAATTCCTTATTTATATGGACTTCCCTTATGGTTCAAGTGATAAAGAACCTGCCTGTAATGCACGGGACCTGGGTTCAATCCTTGCGTTGGAAAGAAGCCTGGAGAAGTGAAAGGCTACCTTTCCAGTATTCTGGCCTGGAGAATTCCATGGATTGTATAGGCCAAGGGGATCACAAAAAGTCGGACACAACTGCACGACTTTTACCCACTTGGTTATGTTATTGGCAAATATTTCCTCCCATTCAGTATGTTTTCTTTTTAATTTTTTAAAAAAGTTTTACTGGGGTGTAATTCACAATGTTGTGTTAGCTTCAGGTGTGCAGCAAAGTGCATGTATTATGCAAGTACACGTGTCCGTTCTTTGTCCATCCGTGTGGGAAAGATCCTTTTCCCATATCTGCCGGGGCCCAGCCCTCGCAGGATCCGGGGTACCCTCAGGAGAGACGGCGTCGGCACAGAGGCTTAGAGAGAGATAAAGAAAGAGTGTTGCAGATGAGAAAAGAGGGGAGAGAAAGAGGCTGATATCCCTTTGTTTACACAGAAAGCCAATAAAGTCCCAAGGCGAGGGACTTGCTCTGTTTACATGGGCCGCAGGTGTCCTTCTGGTCCCCCGAAGCAGTGAAGATGCAGAGCGCCTTCCTGTTCAGGTCTTAGACACCCAGGAAGGAAAGTGAACGCAGAGAGCCTCTGTGCTCCAAGGGACCAGCCTGAAAAGGAGAGTAAGAGACAGAAAGAAAGACAGAAAGACACGGGGAGACCAAGCTTCGGCGAGCGAGGCCCGTTACTTTATTTTCAAAAGGGACTTTCATACCTTGACTTGTACATAGAGGGAAATGAAAGATGCAAAGTCATGCAGAGTCAGCCCAAACATTACATCTGCTTTGTCTTTATCGAAATCAGGATTTTTTTCCGCATACCTTTCCCATAAACAATGTTGTGTACATTATCTTCTGGCCTTGGAGGCCTGTGGACATTTTATGACCCTCTTTTGATAAAGGCTGCTCAACCAGGAAACTTATTTTCCCTTGAAATGTTCTTTCTTTATATTTCTAACCTATGTCAGCCTCAGGAAGTATTAAACAGAGTTACATTCTCACGGAGCAAAGGTGCAGTGAGTTACAACAAAGAAAGGACCAATTAGCTCAAAGGTCTGATGTGGTTAATTCCAAGGCTACTGCTTGTTTTTCTTAGATTCCAACTACATTAACTACTGCACTCCCAGGTGCACAGTGGATAAGAGATATGGGAACTTAGCAGCAAGCATTGGCTCAACAGTGAAATCCTACACCAGCACTACTCTAATAGTTTTTAACACTTCAAACGGCTCTATATTTTTAGAATGTTTTAGGCTTCCTGTGCCTCTCACAGTTGGGAGGCTGTGAATTATCATATGCGTAGCTGCAAGAGTCTGGATAAACCTGTCAGGCAAGCTAGAAAGCTGACAGGGGGGTTTGAATTGAAATACTCCTTTCATGCCCAAGAGACTTATTAGCTAGAGCCCTAAGTTGATTTTCTCCAGAGAAAGGTGGTCGGGGATAGCCCACTGTTAATGTTAGAAGAGTTGGTGAAAGGCATAAAATAGTAAGACAGACAGATTCTGGTTTTGGGGTAGATGCTCAAGCAGGTCCAGGGAGTCCCTTGAATCCTGACCCGCCTTTGCCTGTCAGGTCTTCTCCGCATGACCTTTGTCATGGGTGGGATCTCCCATGGTGGCTCCCGGCACATGTCGGCCATTGCTGAGTGCTGAGCAGAGTTCCCTGTGCTATAGAGTGGGTTCTTATATACATAGTATTGTTTATCGCTTCCCAGGTGGCTCCAGTGGTAAAGAGCCCACCTGCCAGTGCAGGAGACATAAGAGACTCAGGCACCATCCCTGGGTCGGGAAGATCCTTGGAGGAGAGCATGGCAACCACTCCAGTGTTCTGGCCTGGAGACTCCTACGGACAGAGGAGCCTGGGGGGCTGCAGTCCATGGGGTCACAGAGTCGGACATGACTGAGCGACTCAGCACACACATGGCAATCCCAGTTTTCCAGTTTATTCCTCCTGCCTCACCGCCTACCCAGCGACTGAAAGCTTATTTTCTGCAGTAACTTTTGGTTTTGTAGATGTTCATAGCTAACCTTTCTAAAGATTCCACATATGAGCAATGCCACATGATACTTGTCTTTCTCTGTCTGACTGACTTCACTCGGTGTGGTGATCTCCAGGTCTCCCCCGTTGCCGCAAGCGGCGCTAGTCCGCTCTCTTCTGATGCTGAGTGACACTCCCTTGTGTGGATGTCTGTGTGCCACGTCTCTTTGTCCACTCCTCTGTTGCTGGGTGCTCGGGCTGCCTCCTGTCCTGGCTGCTGTGGATGGTCCTGCGATGAACCCGGGGGTGCATGTGCCTTTTTGGATTCTGTGTTTCTCTGGATTTGTGCCCAGGAGTGGGATTGCTGGTCCATATGGTCGCTCTATTTTCGGTTCTTAAATGAACCTCTGCACTGTTCTCCACAGTGGCTGCATTCGAGTGCATTCCCACGAATAGTGTAAGATCTGACATTTGTCGTTTCTAGATTTGTCTGATGGTGGACATTCCGCCAGTGTGAGGCGGTGCCTCATTGTAGTTTTGATTTGCATTTTCCTAATAATTAGTGGTACTGAGCATCTTTTCAAGTGCTTTACAACCATCTGTGTGTCTTCTTTGGAGAATGTCTATTTAGATCCTCTGCTCAGTTTTTGATTGTGGACTGTTTTTTTTTTGTTGTTGTTGTTGTTTTTAATATTGCACTCCATGAGTTATTTGTATATTTTGCAGATTAATCCCTTGTTGGTTGCTCTGTTTGCAAATATTTTCTCCCATTCTGAGGGTTTTCTTTTCTTTTTGTTCATGGTTTCCTTTGTGGGCAAAAGCTTCTATGTTTAATTAGATCCCATTTGTTTTTATTTTCATTATTCTAGGAGGTGGATCAAAAAAGATCTTGATGTGATTTATGTCAGAAAGGGTTCTCCCTATGTTTTTGTCTAAAAATTTTATGATGTCTGGCCTAACGTTTAAGTTTTTGACCCATTTTGAGTTTATTTTTGTGTATGGTGTTGGAGTGTGTTCTGTTCTTTTTGTTTTATTGATGGTCTGTTTTTAAAGAGACTGCCCGGCTCTTATAGAGTCCCGGCTGTCGCCGTCTTATCCCCCACGTGGGGCTTGGGTTTTGGCCACACAGGCAGTGTGTGGGGTCTTAGTTCTGTGACCAGGGGTCGAGCCCACACTGCCTGCAGTGGAAGCAGGGGGTCCTGGCCGCTGGGCCGCCAGGGAAGTCCCAGGTTCTTAAAGTTGCTGTTAGGCTGCTGAGCTTCATCCACATTCTTGATTAATTAATCCATTTTCACTAATTATCAGACAATACCAGCCAGTGACATTAGGCACAGTTGACTGTCACGAATGAATTACAGATGTGATTATTAACAGATGTTAACAGATATAATCTAGCCTTGAGTTATTAATGGATATAATCTAGTCTTAAATAGCTACTTAACAATTTATAGAGTTGGTATAAAACTCTTACAGGGAAACGTAGGCCGAACACTCTCTGACATAAATCACAGCAAGAGCCTATGGTCCACCTCCCAAAGTAATGGAAATAAAACAAAAATAAACAAATGGGATCTAATTAAAAGTTTTTCACAACGAAGAGAACTGTAAGCAAGGTGAAAAGGCAGCCTTCAGAACGGGAGAAAATAATAGCCAGCGAAGCAGCTGACAAAGGACTAATCTCCAAAATATACAAGCAATTCATGCAGCTCAATACCAGGAAAGTAAATGACCCAATCAAAAACTGGGCCAAAGAACTAAACAGACGTTTCTCCAAGGAAGACATATGGATGGCTAACAAACACATGAAAAGATGCTCAACATCACTCATTATCAGGGAAATGCAAATCAAGACCACAATGAGGTACCATTTCACGCCAGTCAGAATGGCTGTGATCCAAAAGTCTACAAGCAACAAACGCTGGAGAGGGTGTGGAGAAAAGGGAACCCTCTTACACTGTTGGTGGGAAGGCCAACTAGTACAGCCACTATGGAGAACAGTGTGGAGAGTCCTTAAAAAACTGGAAATAGAACTGCCCTATGACCCAGCAATCCCACTGCAGGGCACACACACCGAGGAAACCAGAACTGAAAGAGACACGTGTACCCCAATGTTCATCGCAGCACTGCTTATAATAGCCAGGACATGGAAGCAGCCCCAGCAAAAAGGATACATTTGAGTCAGTTCTCATGAGGTGGATGAAACTGGAGCCTATTATACAGAGTGAAGTACGTCAGAAAGTGAAACACCAATACAGTATAGTAACGCATATATATGGAATTTAGAAAGATGGTAATGATGAACCTGTACGCAAGACAGCGAAAGAGACACAGATGTAAAGAACGGGCTTTTGGACTCTGTGGGAGAGGGCGAGGGTGGGGCCACATGGAGAACAGCACTGAAACATGTATATTACTGCAGGCGAACTAGATGAGCAGTGCCAATTCGATGCCTGAAGCAGGGCGCCCAGAGCTGGCGCTCCGCGCCACCCCGCGGGCTGGGGTGGGGAGGGAGGTGGGAGGGGCTTCAGGCTGCAGACACAGGCACACCCGCGGTGATTCATGTCGATCCACGTAGGGTAAAACCACCACGATGTTGTAAAGTAATTAGCTTCCAATTAAAATTAATTAAAAAAAAAACTAGGAATGAAACTATCGTATGACCCAGCAACCCCACTACTGGGCACATACCCTCAGGAAACCATAATTGAAAAGACGCGTGTACGCCAGTGTTCGTTGCAGGACTCCTTAGAGAGTGAAGTAAGCGAGAAAGATGAACAAGTATATAGTAACGCATGAAGTCTAGAAAGTGGCACTGATGATCCTATCTGTGGGGCGGCAAAGGAAACGCAGAGCTGAGGAACGGACTTCCGGCCCCAGCGGGGAGGGAGCGGGTGGGGTGTGCGCGGCCATGCGTGGAGCACGCGGCCAGCGGGAACCCCGCGCCTCAGGGGTGGACCGGGCAGGAGGTGGGGCAGTGCTTTAAGAGGCAGGAAGTGTGCGTAGACCGATGGCTGCTTCATGTTGATTTATGGCAGAAGCCGCAATACTGTAAAGTAACTGTCCTCCAATCAAAAGTAAACTGAATCTTTTTACAAGTCAAAAAATATTTTGTACATTGAGGTTACAGGTGAACGCTATTTCTGAGGCGCCTGTCTAAACCTACGGTTTTGGAGGATGCCATGCAAAACACCACCTCCGGAGGGCGCTCTGGGCCTGCTCTGCTCTCCCAACCCTGCCACCTGCCATTGCTGTTGGTCTAATCGCTCAGGATTTGCTTATCACCAGTGAGATGTTTTGTAATACTTGGCAAGGAGGACATTTAGTTTCTTTTCACTTGTCTTTGTTCTTATTTGTCACAGATTTTAAAACAAATGCTTGTGGTGTGACTTATACAGGGCCTTCCCTGGCGACTCAGATGGTTAAGAACTGCCTGCAATGTGGGAGACCCAGGTTCCATCCCTGAAGCTCCAGTACTTTGGCCACCTGATGTGAAGAGCTGACTCATTTGAAAAGACCCTGATGCTGAAAAAGACTGAAGTCTGGAGGAGAAGGGGACGACAGAGGATGAGACGGTTGGATGGCATCACCGACCCAATGGACATGAGTTTGAGTAAGCTCTGGGAGTTGGTGATGGACAGGGAGGCCTGACGTGCTGCAGTGCATGGGGTCGCAGAGTCGGGCACAGCTGAGCAAGTGAACAACAAGGACTTCTACCTTCAACATTTTAATCAGTGTCATGGGAAGCACCCTCCTCTTCTGCTGCTTTGAACTCAGTGCTTCTAAATAAAAAATAATTATATATTTTTCTCAACTATTTCTTCTGAGTTACTTGTTGATTTATGAAATGTTGGTTATTGATGTTAGCAGTTAGCGTGTTGATTTTTAAAGGGAATCCTCAGTTGATCGTGAATCTAGATGTTGCTTTCCTCTTCAGGAGGCTTAGCAGAGAGCAGACCTGTCTGGGCTGTGCCCTTCTGTCGAGGGACATCAGGCCTTGGCTGATGCTCTACTGCCAGGACCGTCATGGGCAGGTACACTCCTGAGGGCTGCTTCTGGGCCTGGACAGTCTTTGATTCATTTCTTGCTTCTTGGAGAAACTAGACATGCCTAGTCCCTCTTGAGGAACCTACAAATACGTAATCTGATGAGTGCTCCCGGTCACCCTCGCTGGTGGGGCCTTACACCGCGTCTTCAGCACGTCGGCAGCTGGCCTGTGCTGCAGAATGATGACAGTTCGGGGACGGTGTGTTAATTTTCATCATTTTCACCACTTGTAAGAGGGGCAGCAGCAGCAGAGATGGATGGCATCACCGACTCAATGGCCATGAGTTTGAGCAAACCCTGGGAGATAGTGAAGGACAGGGAAGACTGGTGCTGCAGCCCACGGGGCCGCCAACAGCCAGACACGACTGAGCAACCGCATAGCAGCAGCGGCGGGGGTGATTCAGGGGCATCAGGTGCATTCATGATGCTGTGTGCCCGTCACCACAGTCTCTACACAGACTGTCATCATCGCCAAGATACACGCTTTTCCTGCTGAGCACTAGCTCCCCTCCCCTCTCCTAGCCCTCAGGAACCTCTCATCTCCTGTCTGTCTCTATGAGTTTGGCTACTCTGGGGACCTCGTCTAAGTGAAATCATGCTACATTTGTCTTTTGTGTCTGGCTTATTTCACGGCGCATGGCATTTGCGAGGTTTATTCGTGTTGTAGCCTGTGTCAGGATTTCCTTCCTATGATGACTGAGCCGCTGCTGCTGCTAGGTGACTTCAGGCGTGTCCGACTCTTCACGACCCCATGGACGGGAGCTCACCAGGCTCCTCTGTCCATGGGATTTTCCAGGCAAGAGCACTGGAGTGGGTGCCATCGCCTTCTCTGCGATGACGAGCTAGTGTATGGATAAGATCACAGTATTTTAAATCCATCTGCTGATGCACATGCGGACTGTTGTTTCCTTTTGGCTGTTTTGAATAATGCTGCTGTGAAACCGTATGTACACATACTTGTCTGAGTGCCTGTTTTTAATTATTTTACGTGTACAGCTAAAGTTGCTGGATCATATGGCAATTTCATGTCTAGCTTTTTGAAGACCTGACAAATCGCTTTCCATGGTGGCTGAACAGTTTTACATTCCTACCAGCAATATATGAGAGTTCTAGTTTTTACACATCCTGACCAGCTCAGATATTTTCTTTTCTATTTTCATTAAAAGCGCAATATATTTCAATAATGTGTACTGTGTTCCGGATAAAGGACCACAATTTACTTTCCAAAACCGATGTGTCACTTAACAGGGGCGAGCCTAAACTTTAGCTTTGCATTAATGTAGTATTTTATAGTGAGCTTCATAAGCTCTTGAACTTTCGTCAGTTGTTTACTTGCTGCTTTTATAGTTCTCGGTTCGTTCTTTTCTTTTTTACTTATTTTACTTCTTTTTTGCTTATGTCTTTGGTTGTGCTGGGCCTCTGTGACTGCGCCCAGGCAGGCTTCCTCTAGCTGCGGGGGGCAGGCTTCTCACTGCGGTGGCGTCTCTTGCTGAGCGGCTCCAGGCATGGCTTCAGCGGGTGCAGTGGGTGCTGGGGCTCGTGGCCCTGGAGAGTGTGGGCGGCAGCAGAGCTGGCGCAGGGGCTCAGTGGTCCCACGGATGTGGAACCTTCGAGGACCCAGGATTGAGCCTGTGCTGCCTGCGTTGGCAGGTGGATTCTTTTTTTTTTGGACATTCTTTTTTTTTCAGATTCTTATCCACTGAACCACCAGAGAAGTCCCTTTCTCCTTCTCTTGTCCTGCTCTGTTACGGTTTGACGAGTTTCCTTAGTGTTATGTTTGGATTTCTTTTTCATTATCTTCGGTACATCAGCTATAGGCTTTTGCCTTCTGGTTACCTTGAAGAAATTATATATATATATATATATATATATTTTGGTCACACCATCCACCATTCGGGATCCCTGATTAGGGAGTAAACCATGCTCCCTGCAGTGGGAGCATGGAAGTCTTAATGTCTGGGCCACCAGGGAAGTCCTTCTACCTTTAAAATTTATAGCTGTTCTAATAAATGTGATGCCTTCCCAGGTGCCGATAGTGGTAAAGAACATGCCTGCCAAAGCAGGAGATGTAAAAGACTCAGATTCAATCCCTGGGTTGGGAAGAATCCCTGGAGGAGGGCATGGCAACCCACTCCAATAATTTTGCTTGGAGAATCCCATGGACAGGGGAGCCTGGTGGGTTACAGTCCAAAGGGTTGAAAAGACTTGGACAGGACTGAAGCAATTTAGCAGCAGTGAATGTGAAGTGACAGTTCATTGAGTGTGTGTGTGTGTGTGTGTATGTGTTTGTGTTTGTTTTAATTGAAGTCAGTTAGTTCAGTTCAGTCACTCAGTCATGTCTGACTCATTTTGACCCCATGGGCTGCAGCACGCCAGGCTTCCCTGTCCATCATCAACCCCCAGAGGCTGCTCAAACTCATGTCCTTCAAGTCAGTGATGCCATCCAACCATCTCATCCTCTGTCATCCCTTTCTCCTCCTGCCTTCAACCTTTTCCAGAATCAGGGTTGTTTCTAATGAGTCAGTCTTCACATTAGGTGGCCAAAGTATTGGAGCTTCAACTTCAGCATCAGTCCTTCTAATGAATATTGAGGACTGATTTCCTTTAGGATGGACTGGTTGGATCTCTTTGCAGTCTAAGGGACTCTCAAGAGTCTTCTCCAACACCACAGTTCAAAAGCGTCAGTTCTTCAATGCTCAGCTTTCTTTATGGTTCAACTCTCACATCCATACATGACCACTGGAAAAGCCATAGCTATGACTAGATGGCCCTTTTCAGCAAAGTAATGTGCTCTCTAGGTTTGTCATAGGTATTCTTCCAAGGAGCAAGTGTCTTTTAATTTCATGGCTGCAATCACCATCTGCGGTGATTTTGGAGCCCAAGAAAATAAAGTCTGTCACTGTTTCCATTGTTTCCTCATCTATTTGCCATGAAGTGATAGGACCGAATGCCATGATCTTCTTTTTTTGAATATTGAGCTTTAAGCCAACTTTTTCACTCTCCTCTTTCACTTTCATCAAGAGGCTCCTCAGTTCCTCTTCACTTTCTGCCATAAGGGTGGTGTCATCTGCATATCTGAGGTTATTGATGTTTCTCCTGGCAATCTTGATTTCAGCTTATGCTTCACTTAGCCCAGCATTTCCCATGATGTACTCTGCATAGAAGTTAAATAAGTAGGGTGACAATATATAGACTTGTTGTACTCCTTTCCCAATTTGGAACCAGTCTGTTGTTCCATATCCAGTTCTAACTGTTGCTTCTTGACCTGTATACAGATTTCTCAGGAGGCAGGTCAGGTGGTCTGGTATTCTCATCTCTTAAAGAATGTTCCATACTTTGTTGTGATCCTGTGTGTCAAAGGCTTTGGTGTAGTCAGTAAAGCAGAAGTAGATGTTTTTCTGGAACTCTCTTGCTTTTTCTATGATTCTACGGATGTTGGCAATTTGATCTCTGGTTCCTCTGCCTTTTCTAAATCCAGCTCAAACATCTGGAAGTTCTCGGTTCATGTACTGTTGAAGCCTAGCTTGGAGAATTTTGAGCATTACTTGGCTGGCATGTGAGATGAGTGCAATTGTGTGGTAGTTTGAACATTCTTTGGCATTGCCTTTTCCTTTGGGATTGAAATGACAACTGACATTTTCCAGTCCTNGTTCCTCTGCCTTTTCTAAATCCAGCTCAAACATCTGGAAGTTCTCGGTTCATGTACTGTTGAAGCCTAGCTTGGAGAATTTTGAGCATTACTTGGCTGGCATGTGAGATGAGTGCAATTGTGTGGTAGTTTGAACATTCTTTGGCATTGCCTTTTCCTTTGGGATTGAAATGACAACTGACATTTTCCAGTCCTGTGGCCACTGATGAGTTTTTTTTATTATTTTTTTTCACTGCAGAGTTTTCCAAATTTGCTAGCATATTGAGTGCAACACTTTCACAGCATCATCTTTCAGGGTTTGAAATAGCTCAGTTGGAATCACCTCCACTAGCTTTGTTCGTAGTGATGCTTTCTAAGGCCCACTTGACTCCACACTCAAGTTGTCTAGGCTGTAGGTGAGTGATCATACCATCGTGATTATCTGGGTCGTGAAGATGTTTTTTTGTACAGTTCTTCTGTGTATTCTTGCCACCTCTTCTTAATATCTTCTGCTCCTGTTAGGTCCATACCATTTCTGTCCTTTATTTTTGCCCATCTTTGCATGAAATGTTCCCTTGGTATCTCTAATTTTCTTGAAGAGATTTCTAGTCTTTCCCATTCTATTGTTTTCCTCTATTTCTGTGCATTGATCACTGAGGAAGTCTTTCTCATTTCTCCTTGCTATTCACTGGAACTCTGCATTCAAATGGATATATCTTTCCTTTTCTCCTTTGCCTTTAGCTTCTCTTCTTTTCACAGCTATCTGTAAGGCCTCCTCAGACAGCCATTTTGCCTTTTTGCATTTCTTCTTCTCGGGGATGGTCTTGATCACTGCCTCCTGGACAATGT
>SJYA01008078.1:0-14053 GCA_006410615.1 Neotragus moschatus | reverse complement strand
AGAGAAGGGGACGAAAGATATTAAAAAGGGGGGAAAGGGCTGGGGGGGGGGGGGGGGGGGGGGGGGTGGGAGAGCACGGGTGGGTGAGACACCTGAGGCTCAGCAGGGCCCGGGCACGGTGCCAGGGACAGGCCTCGGCCCTCTCGCCACCTGAGTTGGGGAGAGTCCACTGTCCCCAGCAACAAACAAGCACTTGTCACGAGGTGCCTGCCTTTGTCCCAGGGGCTCCAGGCTCTCTCCATGTCTGGCCCCAGCTGGCACCTGCCCTGAGATTCACTCTTTGGCTGAAGAGAGGAACAGATGGAGGAGACGAGGCTTGTGCCCTGAGCAGACATGTGCTGCAGGGACCTGAGTCCTCGAGAGGAGGGAGGGGAGGGGCGAGAGGAGGCTTGCGAGACCGGGCTGATGGGGCGCTGGGGCTGGACGGGGGTCCTGGGGGTTCCAGGGCTGGCCTGGGGGCCTCTGGCAGTCGAGATGGCCCAGAGAGCCCAGGAGGCTCTGAAAGCCTGAGATGAGCCAGGCCAGTAAAGAGGAAAACACAACTTTGGCTCTTCCTTACTCTGTCCACTCATTACTCTCGATGGCTTAAAAATGCCTTTTGACAACGGTCCCATCTCTGAACTCAGGGTGAGAGCATCCAGAGGCAGCTGGATGGAGGGGACTGAGAGCCACTCTCCCGAGTTCCCCGTCCCCAGGAGTGGGGCCACGGCTTCAGGCCTGCGTCCCTCCCCGCTGCCCATCTGCGTGTGGACCGAGCTCGGGGGTCAGGACCCCCACCCCGTCCCTCTCCTCAGGGAGACGCCCCCACCCCTGCAGAGCGGAACGGTCTTCTCAGGTTCCTGGTAATTTCATCAGGGCCTCCTCGTGTTGCTGTAGCTACAGATAACATCTCCCTGTGGGTAACTCTTCCCTGGCAGAGCCCCCAAGACTGGCCCGAGCTCAGAGGAGGGACCCAGGGTGAGGGTCTGTTGGGCAGAACCAGTGGCTGGGGTGCCGGGGCAGTGCTGACAGGCACTGCCATCCGCCCCCGGACCTGCAGAAAGAGGGAGGGGTGGGGGTGGGGCAGGGTTGGGAGGCCTGAGCTCCTGGAGCTGCGGGGGGTTGTGCTCAACGGAGGCCCATCCTCTGGGGTCCGCGGTGCGCCCACAGGCACAGCCTCCTTAGCCAGGCAGCCCTCTGGGCGGGGCACGTCGCAAGCCCATCTGCGCGGCACCCCGGAGGCACCCGGCCTGAAGCCCTGGTGTCGCGCAGCACGTAGCTCCTAGCCTGCTGCCCGGCGCCTCTCGCTGGGTCGGCAGCCCAGACCATGGCCCAGAGCGCCACAGAGGCTGGCGGCCTCGCCTGGGGTTGGGACGGGGACACAGACGAAGACTGGGAGGGTGCCGCGCTGACCCTGCTGGCCCTGGCCGTGGTGGCCGCCACGGCACTGGCTCTGCACTGGTTTGGCTCCGCGCAGGACCAGGAAGCGCTGGGACCGGCATCCACAGCCCTCCGGTCTTTGCAGGTGGGAGCAGCTGGGCCAGCCCTACCCACGAAGCACAAGGTCAGTGGCGCTGTTGAGGGTCACGGTTCAGGGCAGGGAAAGCCAGGCCCTCCAGGTCGTGGCCAGGGTAGTCCAGCTCCAGCAGGCACCCAGGATCAGGAGCCCTTGGGCAGTGGAAGTCTGGCTGCTGCAGCCTCCCCTTCCCTTAAGACGCCAGCAGGGGAGGGGGCCAGTAGAGGGGCCTTGGGACCCCCTGAAACTCTCCGACGTAAAGGGAAGGAGGCTCGCAGATCAGGTTCTGCTCTCCTGGGTGGGAGCAAAGCTGAAGGGTCATCTGCACCCTTCCTGATACACTTCACCCCTCGGGATCCTGGCAGAGAAGTGGAGGTGCGGGGGGAGGCAGGGGGTGTCCGAGGCAAGGCCCTTGTCCACAGGGCAGGACTGGACAGTCACCCCTGGCAACAAGGGCGGGGGTCACCTGCCTCTAGGGGGCAGAGCCCCGGCAGCCGGTGGGGGCAGGTGGACTCGGGACGGAGTGGCTGTCGCCGGCCAAAGCTGGACGCCCTATCTCTGGGCTCTGTGGTGAGCGTGTGGGATGCTGTGGATGCAGCCAGCAGCCTGCCCGCAGGCTCCCGGAGGCTTCTGTTCACTCAGGAGCCGCCCCCATTGTGCAGCCTGCAGACTAGGCCCTTGATGGGGGTCTCAGAGAGGGGGCTTGGGAAGAGCAGCCCCCAAGCCACCCAAGGCCTAGCTCTGGACTCGGCAGCCACAGACGGTGAGAACAAGGAGGCTGCGACCCTGGCCCTCAGGGAGTCTCAGGGGTCCCCAGCCGCCATGGAAGGCTGGCCCTGGGTGAGGAGAGAGGTCCTGGTCACCGGGAGCTTCAGCCAGGCCCCGGGCCCTGTGAGCCTATCACCAGAGGGGCCACAGGGGGGACGCCCTCTCTTGTCCCTAGTGCGGACCACAGAGGCCTGCACTGTGGGACAGACTGGGGCTGATGGCTCTGGAGATCACGTTTTCTTCAGTTCAGGGCCTGGAGGGACAAAGGAGCAAGGGGCCCACGGCATTAGAGAAGGGAGCAGGTCCCTGCGAGGCCAGGTGGCCTGTGGTTCTGCAGACATTTGCAGCTACATCTCCTCCCCTAGTTCCTCGGCCATGACCCCGCCGTGTACCCCTAAACCCCTCCCACCCCCAGGGTCCCCACCCGCAGCACACGCCTGTCCCAGTCTCGTACCTGGAGCCCCGATTCCTCCGATCTCCTTTCCTTCAGACTCTTTGCCCCTCAGAGTGAGCCAGAGTCCTGCTGCGGGGTCCTCTTCCCCAGTGCCGACCCCTGCCCCCCCGACAGGTGCCCCTCTTCCACCACCATCCGCTGCCCCCGCCGCAGCTGCAGCCCCCGCGGCTGCTAGCGGATCAAGGCTTGCATCTCGGGAGCCCAGTGTGGTTCTCTGCAAGGACCATCAGCAGGGGCAGCTCTCAACCAGCTGGGGAAATCTTATTTCGATGGTACTCAGGAGTCACCCCTTTCCCAGGCCAGAGAGGACCCAAGGGAGAGCCCCGAGGGCTGCTCTGGGTCCCAGCCATTCGGGCGCAGCCTCACCCTCTGAGAACAGAGAGTTGGCTGCTTCCCCAGAGGAGGACAGGCATGGCGCAGAGGGGCTGGTCACAAGGGCGGGTCCAGGGGGCCTGGAGGAGGCTGGAGTCCAGCCACAGCAGAGTCACACTGAGACTGAGGGGGCTGCCGCTGCAGGCACCCCCTCAGGCCCGAGAGGGGACAGAACCGAGGAGAAATATCCAGACTCGCCGCTGAGCGGAGCTGCAGAGCCCATGGCGCCCTTGCCGCCCCCAGAGCAGACCCAGCCTGGCTCTTCACCCTCCCCGGCTACAAGGCGGGACCCCCAGCCAGTCCCGCGGCCCCGGAAACGCAGCTTGTGTGAAACGTCCCAGAGCCCCAAGCAGGAGGCCAGCCGGGCGGCCCCGGGGCAGCACCAAGGACGGGCGTCCGAGGCAGGGCCTCACCCTTCAGGCCACGGGCAGAGCCTCGCAGAGAAGCAGGAGGAGGCCCGGAAACTCATGGTGTTTCTGCAGAGGCCGGGAGGCTGGGGGGTGGCAGAGGGGCCCCGAAAGTCCAGGGCCTCCGTGGTGGCTCTGCCGCGATGGCTGGACTTGGGCAATTGCCTGGAGGCACTGGCCTTTGCCCAGCAGCACGGGGACCCTGGCTTGGCTCAGGAAACCTATGCCTGGATGAGCGACAATCTGCTTCACGTGCTGAGAGACCCGAGCCTCTACCGGCAGCTGAGTGGGGCTGACCGGGAGCGCATCGTGAGCCTGCGCACCGGCCGTGGCCCGGCGGTGCTGGGGGCCCTGGTGCTGCCGGGCCTCTACGGGGCGAGCCGCTCTGGGCTCACGCGGGACTCCCCTGCGGTGGAAGCTCTTGCCGTGGGGCCCGCGGCCCTGCCTCCGCCCGCATACCTGCACGTGTTCCACCCCGGAGAGAACGCCTGGCGGCCCCTGACCAAGGTGCCCCAGGAGGCCTCGCTGCGCGGCTGCGGCCTCTGCACTCTGCACAACTACCTGTTCCTGGCGGGGGGCATCCGCGGCTCTGGCGCCGAGGCCGTCTGCTCCAACGAGGTGTTCTGCTACAACCCTCTGACCAACGTCTGGAGCCAGGTGCGGCCCATGCAGCAGGCGCGCGCCCAGCTCAAGCTAGTGGCTCTGGATGGGCTGCTCTACGCCATCGGGGGCGAGTGTCTGTACAGCATGGAGTGCTACGACCCGCGTGCGGACGCCTGGACCCCCCGCGCGCCCCTCCCTGCAGGCGCCTTCCCCGTGGCTCATGAGGCTGTGGCCTGCCAGGGGGACATCTACGTCACCGGGGGCCATCTCTTCCACCGGCTGCTTAGGTACCGTCCCACGAAGGATGCGTGGGATGAGTGCCCCTACAGTGCCAGCCACCGGCGGTCCGGCGACATGGTGGCTCTGGGGGGCTTCCTGTACCGCTTCGACCTTCTGCGGGGCGTGGGTGCCGCGGTGATGCGCTACAACCCCGTGACGAGCTCCTGGAGCAAGGCCGCTGCCTTGCCCCTGCCTGCCCCCGCCCCGCTGCGCTGCGCGGCGCTGGGCAACACCATCTACTGCCTCAACCACCAAGTCACAGCCACCTTCACCGTCTCCGAGGGGACCGCCCAGTTCCAGGCCAAGGAGCTGCAGCCTTTCCCCCTGGGGACCAAAGGGGTCCTCTGCCCATTCACCCTGACTCTGCCTGCCAGGGGCCCACTGCAGACTGCCCTCTGACTGGCTGCTCTCCCGGGAGACCCTGGGGCGGTCTGCCGGGCGNCGAGGGGACCGCCCAGTTCCAGGCCAAGGAGCTGCAGCCTTTCCCCCTGGGGACCAAAGGGGTCCTCTGCCCATTCACCCTGACTCTGCCTGCCAGGGGCCCACTGCAGACTGCCCTCTGACTGGCTGCTCTCCCGGGAGACCCTGGGGCGGTCTGCCGGGCGGGAGGCGCCATGGGAGGAGGCTGCGGTGCAGAACGTTCTGCTGCTGTTCCTGGGACGGCTTTCCTTTTCTGTAAAAATGAGCCTCCTGACTCCCCCTTCCAGCCCCACTTCCTCTGTGCCTGCTCCCCCTCAGAGCCCCGGCCCCCAGCGCCTGGGAGCTAGTTGCTGGCATCTTACCTCCCACGAGACCCAAGCTGCTTCCTGTTTAATCCTTCCCTGGCTGCCCGGGCCTCAGCCCGCTCACCCATCCGTCGCCCAGGCAAAGCCCCTCTCACAGTAACACCCCACTGCCTGACCTGACCCGGGGGCTCCAGGCCAGGCCCGGAGCACTCAAGGGGCTGAGAAGGGAGACGATAGGAGTCCCCAGGAAAGCACCCTTGTCTCTGGGACTTTCTACCTGGCCTCAGGCCTCCAGAGTCTGGCTGGTTCTATCTTGGAACAGCTCGGAAGCCCTCTTTTGTCTAATTGACCTCAGGGCTGAGAATCCTTGTCTGTGAGTGTCCTGCTGGCTGTAACCCCTGCCTAGACCCTTGCCCAGGCCGTCCAGGACCGCTCAGCTCATACCCCTCTGCAGCTTGGTGCAGTCTCTCCCTCTGGTTCAGCCCCTGCAGGAGCCTGCCCCCCCTTCCACCAGCCCCTCATTCGCCGTGTGGATTAGATGAGACACCTACCATGGCTTTTCTTGTCTGAAATGGGGTCGTGAGAACCTAAGGGCACACCCGAGTGCCCAGCACAGTGCCCCAGACATGCAGCCGAGTAACGGCGTCCTCCCCATCCGTGCTGGAGCTCACTGTGGGAAGGCAAATAAACCCGCCTGAATACCGCCCGTGTCCCACCTGTCTGGCTCCTTTCCTGGCCTCTTATTCTCAGTTCAGCACCCCTGGCACTAAGCTCTTCTGCTTCATCAGAGCAGCCGCGTCTCGCCCGTCTGGTGTGCTGCTCGCAGGGCCTGAATGCAGCTGGGTGAGAAGAAAGGGTCCTGATGTGCTTGGGAATAAGTTTACTGAGAGACAGTCCCTGTGCCCAGGCCATGGTTGAGGTTGCTGCGGCTCCGCCTGGGGCCTACTGCGCGCGCTTGGCCTCGCTGAGCAGCTCCTGCCACTTCTTCTCCATCTCCTCCTTGCAGTTGAGGAAGGCGTCCTCCAGCCGCCGCATGGACTCCGCCAGCGCGGGGTTGGTGCGCATCACCACCATGTCGTAGGCCATCCACGTGGCCTGCACTGCAACAGCCAGACAGGCCCTGGTCAGGCCCCAGGGCAGCTGCAGTGCTGGGCCCCGGCGAGGGCTGGGTGCCTCTGCTCACGCCCGGCACCCTGGGGCAGGACACGCTAAGCCACCCACTTACTCCAAGGAGAGAGAGCGGGTCAGCCCTGTGTCAGAGGGCTCATAACAACCCCTATTAAATTTCCTCTCTGCACAGAGCAGGAATGAACCTTCCCTAATCTCACCAAGTCTTAATTTAGGAATACACCAGCCCACAACACTAACAGGTTGGATGGCACTATGACATGAAATGTTAGGAAAGATTAAATGCAGGTCCTTACCCACCTGCAGTTCACAGCTAGTGGTTGCAGAATGACTCCCAAGAAGTACTCCTCCACCCAAGCTCACATGCTCGGGCAGGGCTGGCCACTCCCATTCCTGCGAGGCCCGAGCCTCGGGTTTTCTCACGCTCACAGGGCTGGGATGCCTGCCCGCCTCCAGCAGGGCCCCCTCTGCTCTCACTAAGGCCCTCCCAGGGGCTCCTCCTTCCAGGAAGGTTTGCAGGCTCATGTCAGATGTCCTTTGGTGCTCACCACTGGGCTGACCGACTTTCTTCCCCTCTGAGAGCAACTTGAGGGCAGTGCCCCTGGCCTGTAGGTGGCCCTGCGCTTCGGGTACGAATCCAGCGCTGTGTGCAGAAACCCCACCTCACCCTCCCCTCTGAGCACAGCCCTCCACGCGTGTGGTTCTCCCCTTTAGACCTAAGAATAAGAGGGTCATCTCTGTGCGCAGCAAACACATCCCCTTAGAACTTCTCCTGGCTGGGCTAAAAAATGCTGGGTACTTTGGGAAACTATATCCTTCAGGAAATTAACCAGAGGAGAGACAGGCAGGGAACTCCCTGGCGGTTCAGTGGTTGGGATTCTGTACTTTCACTGCCGAGGCTGCAAGTTCAACCCCTGGTCAGGGAACTGCAACCCTGCAAGCTGTATGGTGCTGCCAGAAGAAAAAAAATAGGCAGATGATTAATGGCCAACGCACATGCATGTCTACACACAACACAGGTGAGCAGCGTGACAGACTTGAAGCTTTACAGAAAGCAGCAGCTGGGTGGTTAGGGAACAGTTAGAGAAGACTCATGCACTGCACCTCAGCAGACAGGGCATGTGACCATTGGCCCCGCAGGGGCCCTCCAGCTTTTGCAGCAAGTCACTGGGGACACCTGTTAAACGTGGACAGCTGGGCCCTCTCAAAGCTCAAAGAGGCTCCTACGTAGTGGGCTGGGGATGGTGCCCAGGAACCTGCATCTTAACAAGCATCCTGGGTAACTCTGTGCAGGAAGCTCGCAGACCATCATGTCAGCCACCTGGACAGCAGGTGGAGCATGGGCCTGAGGCCAAGGCTTTCTACTCACTGGCCGTGTGACCTGGACTCAGAGATTTAAGCTACCAACCTCGTCTCCTCACATGTCAAGGCCAGACAACGTCCAGATCTCACGGCTTGCTGTGAAGATTAAACAGATGATGTACGTAAACTGCCTCGCACATATTAAGTGCTCAAGAAGGGAGAAACTCCTACTATAAACAAAATGACTGAGGTATTCGGGACAGAGAACTAGGGTGGGTAAAACAAAGTGAAACCAAAAAAATAGCTCACAGAAAAGAATCTCATACAGACCTACACAGCAGCTGAAATTATCGCCCTGAGTTTCCTGAGGCCAAAGCAGAGAGGAAAACATGCTCGGCTACAAGGTTTAGTGACGGGGCTTCCTTGGTCGTGCAGTGGCTAAGGATCGGCCTGCCAGTGCAGGGCTCGAGCCTGCTCTGGGGAGATTCCACAGGTCTTAGGACAACCAAGTTTGTGCCCCACAACCACTGATCCTGCCCTCTAGAGCCTGCGCACTGCAACTTCCGACCCCGTGAGCTGCAATTCTGAAGGCTGCGCGCCCGGCCGTGCTCTGCAACGAGAGGAGCCACCACCGTGAGAAGTCTGCGCACTGCAGCAAGGGCAGCCTCTGCTTGCCACAACGACAGAGCCAAAGCAAGCAATGAAGATCCAGAACAGCCCAAAATAAATAAAGAGGTTTTTAAAAATAGAATGCTGAAAATTATTTTTTAAAAAAATTCAGTGAGCGTAAAATAAAAACAAACCCATTGTTTACGACACTTTTATCCTAAGAAAGAATTTTCCTATAGGTATATTTCATGAGAGCTATGTAATATAGTTGAAAATGTCCTTGACAACATCCCTACTTTAAATACAAAGAGGGACTTTCCCAGTGGTCCAGAGGCTAAGACTCCACGCTCCCAATGTAGGCAGCCCGGGTTCAATCCCTGATCAAGGAACTATATCCCACATGCCATGCCGAAACTAAAGCTCCTGCATGCTGAAACTAAGACCCAGCATAGCCAAATAAATAAATTAAAAACAATACAAAGATATTCTCCTGTGCCTACAATTGTAATCACTGGTAAAAGAAAGCTGGTGGCACAGTACCAAAGCACACTTCAGAAAAGGCAATTCAGTGTGACCCTGCTGCTGCTGCTGCTAAGTCGCTTCAGTCGTGTCTGACTCTGTGCGACCCCATAGACGGCAGCCCACCAGGCTCCCCCGTCCCTGGGATTCTCCAGGCAAGAACAATGGAGTGGGTTGCCATTTCCTTCTCCAATGCATGAAAGTGAAAAGTGAGAGTGAAGTCGCTCAGTCGTGCCTGACTTTTAGCAACCCTATGGACTGCAGCCTACCAGGCTCCTCCAACCATGGGATTTTCCAGGCAAGTGTACTGGAGTGGGGTGCCATCGCCTTCTCTGAGTGAGACACTAGAACACCGTATCAAGTGCATAGCTCTCTGTAATTTGATCCAATGGAAAAATAGTATAGATAGGAAAGACTCCCAATCATCCTTCAGAAATATGTGTCTCCTGAGTTTCTCATTCATTCAGTATTTACTGAGCGCTGCCCTGTGCTGGCATTTTACTAAGGCAGCCTTGATGACACAGCAGTCTATAAGGGTGGATACATCCCTGCCCTCTGGAGCATCTATACTAGTTGCAGTGGGAGGAGACAGACAATAAACATACGAGACAATTACACATGGTGAAAGGAGCTATGAGGGAAACAAGCAGCGTGTACTGTGACAGAGAAATGAGGGAGGAAAGCCTTATTTTAGGCCAGGTAGTGAGGGCAGGCCCTCTCAGAGGGCTTTTGGCAAGGCCAGCAGAGTAGCAAAGCCAAGGTCCTATCTCTGGTTCAGCTCAGTTCAGTCGCTCAGTTGTGCACGACTCTTTGCAACCGCATGGACTATAGCACAGCAGGCATCCCCATCCATCACCAACTCCCAGAGCCTGGTCGAACTCGTGCCCATCGAGTCAGTGATGCCGTCCAACCACCTCATCCTCTGTCGTCCCCTTCTTCTCCTGCCTTCAATCTTTCCCAGAATCAGGGTCTTTTTCAAGAAGTCAGTTCTTCACATCAGGTGGCCAAAGTATTGAAGCTTCAGTTTCAGCATCAATCCTTCCAATGAATATTCAGGACTGATTTTTTTTTTTTTAATTTTAGGATTGACTGGTTTGATCTCCTTGCAGTCCAAGGGACCCTCAAGAGTCTTATCCTACACCACAGTTCAAAAGTATCATTTCTTCAATGGTCAGCTTTCTTTATGGTCTCTCACATCCATACATGACTACTGGAAAAACTATAGCTTTGACTAGATGGACCTTTGTTGGCAAAGTAATGTCTTTGCTTTTTAACATGCTGTCTAGGTTGGTCATAGCTTTCCTTCGAGGTAGCAAGCATCCTTTAATTTCATGGCTGCAGTCACCATCTGCAGTGATTTTGGAGCCCAAGAAAATAAAGTCTGTTTTCACTGTTTCCCCATCTATTTGCCATGAAGTGATGGGACTGGATGCTATGATTTTAGTTTTTTGAATGCTGACTTTTAAGCCAGCTTTTTCACTCTCCTCTTTCATCAAGAGGCTCTTCAGTTCTTCTTCATTTTCTGCCATAAGGGTGTTGTTATCTGCATATCTGAGGTTATTGATATTTCTCTCAGCAGGCTTGATTCCAGCTTGTGCTTCATCCAGCCTGGCATTTTGCACGATGTACTCTGCATAGAAGTTAATTAAGCAGGGTGACAATATGCAGCCTTGTCCTACTCCTTTCCTCATTTGGAACCAGTCTGTTGTTCCATGTCTGGTTCTAACTGTTGCTTCTTGACCTGCATACAGATTTCTCAGGAGGCAGATCAGGTGGTCTGGTATTTCCATCTCTTGAAGAATGTTCCACAATTTGTTGTGATCCACATAGTCAAAGGTTTTGGCATAGTCAATAAAGCAGAAGTAGACTTTTTAAAAAAATTCTCTTGCTTTTTGTATGATCCAACATTGTTGGCAATTTGATCTCTGGTTCCTCTGTCTTTTTTAAATCCAGCCTGAACAGCTGGAGGTTCTCAGTTCATGTACTGTTGAAGCCTAGCTTGGAAGAATTTTAAAGATTACTTTGCTAGTGTGTGACATGAGTGCAAATGTGTGGTAGTTTGAACATTCTTTAGCATTGCCTTTCTTTGGGATTGGAATGAAATCTGACCTTTTTCAGTTCTGTGGTCACTACTGAATTTTCCAAATTTGCTGGCATATTGAATACAGCACTTTAATAGCATCATCTTTTAACATTTGAAATAGCTCAACTGGAATTTCATCACCTCTACTAGCTTTGTTTGTAGTGATGCTTCCTAAGGCCCACTTGANTCTTTCATCAAGAGGCTCTTCAGTTCTTCTTCATTTTCTGCCATAAGGGTGTTGTTATCTGCATATCTGAGGTTATTGATATTTCTCTCAGCAGGCTTGATTCCAGCTTGTGCTTCATCCAGCCTGGCATTTTGCACGATGTACTCTGCATAGAAGTTAATTAAGCAGGGTGACAATATGCAGCCTTGTCCTACTCCTTTCCTCATTTGGAACCAGTCTGTTGTTCCATGTCTGGTTCTAACTGTTGCTTCTTGACCTGCATACAGATTTCTCAGGAGGCAGATCAGGTGGTCTGGTATTTCCATCTCTTGAAGAATGTTCCACAATTTGTTGTGATCCACATAGTCAAAGGTTTTGGCATAGTCAATAAAGCAGAAGTAGACTTTTTAAAAAAATTCTCTTGCTTTTTGTATGATCCAACATTGTTGGCAATTTGATCTCTGGTTCCTCTGTCTTTTTTAAATCCAGCCTGAACAGCTGGAGGTTCTCAGTTCATGTACTGTTGAAGCCTAGCTTGGAAGAATTTTAAAGATTACTTTGCTAGTGTGTGACATGAGTGCAAATGTGTGGTAGTTTGAACATTCTTTAGCATTGCCTTTCTTTGGGATTGGAATGAAATCTGACCTTTTTCAGTTCTGTGGTCACTACTGAATTTTCCAAATTTGCTGGCATATTGAATACAGCACTTTAATAGCATCATCTTTTAACATTTGAAATAGCTCAACTGGAATTTCATCACCTCTACTAGCTTTGTTTGTAGTGATGCTTCCTAAGGCCCACTTGACTTCTCATTCCAGGATGTCTGGTTCTAGGTGAGTGTGAGTGATCACACCATTGTGGTTATCTGGGTCATGAAGATCTTTTTTGTACAGTTCTTCTGGGTAAAGATCTTTTTTGTACAGTTCTTCTGTGTATTCTTGCCTCATCTTCTTAATATCTTCTAGCTTCTGTTAGGTCCATACCATTTCTGTCCTTTATTGTGCCCATATTTGCATGAAGTGTTCCCTTGGCATCTCTGATTTTCTTGAAGAGATCTGCAGTCTAGCCCTGTCTCTGAGAGGCTAGTCAGGGCTCAGCCATGCACTCTGACCACCCAGTACGTAGGCTCAGGTCCTCACACAGAAAATTTTTTTAAATGGTCAAGATGTGCACCTAGAAACAGGGTTCAGTAAAGGATGAAGATAAAGTATTCCAAAATCTGCGTAGGAGAGGGGAGGACTAATGAGGGTGGCAGTAAGCAGATTTATTCTGACAGTCCAAGAGGCAGGAGCAGAGAACAGGGATGAGGAGGCCAGTCCAGCCAGGCAGTGAAGGGATGAAAATAAGCCCACAGGCTAATCCCCATCACAGCAGACTAGGAGACTCGACGTGTTAAATTGTGAATGGTGAAGGCCTACCTTCTCAAACCTCAGGTCTCAGATGGCTTTTCAGATGAATTCTACTGAACTGTGAAGAATAGTTAACTCTTATGTGATATAAGTAATTTCAGAAATTAGGAAAAGAGGGAAGACTGGTAGGCTGACTGTATGACTTTTTAAGAAAAGCATCTGACAGATGCATTTCAGTTACACTGTGGAAAACCTGAGAATAGAGATAAGCAAAAATAAAAACATAATTTTCCCTAAGCTGGTTTATTTTAAAAGAAAAGATTAAACAAAAGTATAGGTCTCACATGAAACTAAACACAAAATCCTAAATATAATGTAACCAAATTTAAGAATATGTTAAAATAATATGTTATGATCCAGTAGAATTTGTAAAAGAAATTCAAGGATAGTTGAGTATCAGAAAATCAATCAGCTTAATTAAACACAGTAATAAAAAGTAATAAAAGATTACAGTCATGAAATTAAAAGATGTTTACTCCTTGGAAGGAAAGTTATGACCAACCTAGACAGCATGTTAAAAAGCAGAGACATTACTTTGTCAACAAACATCCATCTAGTCAAGGCTATGGTTTTTCCAGTGGTCATGTATGGATATGAGAGTTGGACTATAAAGAAAGCCTACCAATGAAGAACAGATGCTTTTGAACTGTAGTGTAGGAGAAGATTCTTGAGGGTCCCTTGGACTGCAAGGAGATCAAACCAGTCAATCTTAAAAAAAAAAAATCAGTCCTGAATATTCATTGGAAGGACTGATGCTGAGGCTGAAGCTCCAATACTTTAACCACCTGATGCGAAGAGCTGACTCATTTGAAAAGACTCTGATGCTGGGAAAGATTGAGGGCAGGAAGATAAGGGGACGACAGAGGACGAGGTGGTTGGATGGCATCACCGACTCAACGGACATGAGTTTGGGTAAACTCGGGAGTTGGTGATGGACAGGGAGGCCTGGTATGGTGCAGTCCATGTGGTTGCAAAGAGTTGTACTCTACTGAGTGACTGAACTGAACTGAATAAAAGGAGGAAATCATAGTAATATCTCAGTTAATACAAAAAAGCAGTTAGCAAAATTTAATACTTATTACCTCCCTGCGATTTTAGAAAATAAAAACTCTAACAGATTAGGAACAGAAGGAGACATTCTGACCTAGTAAAGGTAATATATAAAAAACTTACAGCAAACGTTATACTTCACGGGAAAACTGTGTATAAATTCCTTTGGTAATCAAACAAGGCTGCCTCTAATAATATTCCTGGTATTGAAGATGCTGGTAAATGGAGTTTAAGAATTTAAAAGAAATAAGAGGTGTAAGATAAGAGATAAAACTATCAGTATTTGTAAATTATAAAAGTGTATACGAAAGAATAAGGTCCAACTGTCAAGTTACTTTAAAAAAGATAACAGTTAAAAGGGGAAATAAGCCCTATTAAATGTCAAGACATCCTACAAAGTCCTATTCAACTTAATCAATTAATTTAGCTGTGCTGTGCAGCTTGTGGGATCTTAGTTCCCTGATAAAGGATTGAACCCACATGGTCGGCAGTAAATGTGCAGAGTCTTAACCAATGGACCTCCAGGGAATTCCCTAAAGCATAATTTTTTTAAAAAGAGTATGGTACAGACAATAGACCAATGGAAGAAAACAAATTCAGAGATAGACCTCAGTGTATATGGAGTTTAGTATATGATGAAAGTAATACCAAAAATCAGTGAAGAAGAGAAGTATATGCCCTATG
>SJYA01008077.1:6869-23408 GCA_006410615.1 Neotragus moschatus | reverse complement strand
CACCTAGCCCCGTTGCAGATTCGCCAGTGGGGGCGTCGGGGGGACACGGGGCTCTGCTGTAGCCCCCCCCACTCCCCACTGCACAGGCTGGGGCACAGGCCAACCTGTGACCACAGGCCTCCTCTCTGCCAGTTGCCCCTCCCGGGGTCTGGGATGGCAAGGAAAGCGAGGGCTCCAAGCTGCCAGGCAGAGTAGGGAGAGACCTCTCAAAGCAACAGTTGTCCTGGGCCTCCCCAGTACTGGCCTTACACCTTGGCTGGGTCAGGGCCCCGGCAAGCCTCCTTGGGCCTCCGAGGGCCCAGGGACATTTGATCTGCTGTTGACCACACAGCTCTGGGGCAGAGGACCACAGCCTCAGCCCCTTGGGCAGCTGCAACTGTCCATTCCCCCATCACCCCGCCAACGGCCTGAGACCCGCCCCAGGGAGCCGGCGGAGGCATCTTCCCCCTCTCTGGTTACCAGCTGCACCACGCTGGGGGACGGAGGCCCAGGGCTGGCCTGGGTAATGATGCCTGAGCCTCAGGCTGCAGGAGGAAGTGTGGAGAAGCCCCGAGTGAGTACTGGTGGCCGCTGCCAATGTTAATTAACGAAAGAATAATCAGGCCCCATGAGCCCATGAGGGGCTCCTTCCCAGGAATACGCCCGGCGGGGGTGCTGAGGGGCTTGGGTCCCCAGACCTCAAAGTGCCCTCCGTGGCCCTAACTGAAGCCAGGAAAAGCCTGGAGGGGCTCACGGTGGGGCAGCTGGGCCAGGCGCCTGGAGTTCTGGATCTGCACAGGTGGCCGCAGTGGGCTGAAGCCTGGGTCCCCAGCGGTCACCTGCTTGCCTGACCCCACATCAGTACCATAGTGGGGTCCCCATCCCTTACTAAGGGCTGTCGTCACCACCATGGGGCCGTGGGGTATCTGGCTCTGGACACCCCATTTCCCACTCCCAGGTTCCTTCCCAGAAGCCACGACCCGTTCTGCCCCAGCCTCAGCCCCACTCAAGGTCCAGCAGCCCTGGCCATGCCCTGCTCTGGCCCGGCTGCAGGACAGATGGTGCTGGGCACGGCGGACCCTCCCCCTGGGCAGTCACAGCCCAAGCCTCTTCCCCCAGGTTCTGCTCGGGGCCAGGAGGACACCTGTGAACCAAGGACTTACTGAGACACAGAAGAGTCCAGGCTAAACTCTTCCACGTGAAGCCTGAGGGCAGAATGGAGCGGACACGTCAACGCAGACAGCGGACGGATGGACAGATGGAGGAGCCTGGGCTCCCAGACACAGAGGGAGGACTTGGGCAGGGGCCAAGGGGAGCAGGGCACGCCCATGAGCACACCTGGACGCCCCAGAAGCAGCACGGTGCCTGCGGCAGTGCGGGTACATGCACCCCACCCCCACCCTGGCAGGACAGGGCGACCCTCCCAGCGGACGGCACACAGGAAGGGCCCCCGCCTGCAGCCAGACGAGTGGCTGGACAGCAGGTTCAGGAGTGCCCACAGCTCTGCTCTGCACTGAGACTGCCCCAGGCCCCGTGTGACCCCAGGGTCCAGGAAGGAGCAGGTCAGCCCCCTTGACACCCAGGAAGCTGATGGCAGCGAGGGGCACCCCCCACACAGGGGCCACCAGCTGGACATGACAGTTGGCCTCCTTGTCGTCACGTCTGCCCACCTCTCCTCAATGCCCCTGCCCTCTACAGGCCCTGGTGCCACCCCACTGCCCTGTCCCCTCGGCTTCCTGGTAACAAGACAGTCCGATGCTTCTTAGGGATGCCCAGGGGCACCCCCTCTCCTGGGCCAGCAACACATACCTGCTGCCCTTGAGGTCACCTTGGCCTAGGGTTCTTCCAGACTGGCTGCAGCCAGAGAACACCAAGGTGGGTGTGGCCTGTGCTAAGTGGAGACTGGGAGGGAGAAGCTGGTGGGAGCATCAGGAACTGGGTGGGGGCGGGGCACAGAGGGTCTGCTCTTTGTTGGTGTCCCTCCCATCTGGCCCAGTGTCTCCAGCTTCATGGGCCCTCTCCTTCAATCCTTAAAGCAAACATCTTCCAGAAGAGGAAACCAAGGTTCAGAGAGGACCGCTGCCTTCCCAAGGCCACAGACAGGGAGGAGGGAGCCAGCCTGCTTTGCCTTGTGTGGGGCCCCACAGGTGGGCCGGGTGCTGGGTGGGCCTGCAGAGAGCAGGGGGGCCTGGGCTTCACTGGGTCTGGGGTCTCTGGGAGCTTCTGGCAGGTTCTCTGGGAGCTTCTGGCAGGTTCTGCATGTCTATCCAGCTCAGATCCCCTCTGGCCCAGGCGCTGTCTGAGTGCCAAGTTGGGTGACAGCTGCTCTCCCGGGGGCAGGAGCCTGGCAGGCAACAGCCTGTCCCGGCATCAGGTCAGGGCGGACCAGGAACTCGCGGGCAGCAGGTCAGGGATGGGGGATGGGAGAGGCTGGGTTCCTGGCCAGGGGATGGGGGCCACATGAAGATGCGGATCTGCAGGGGAGGAGGGGTCCCCAGGTGAGGACTCCTGGGAAAAATCCGGCGGGGGCGGGGAGGGAGACTTGGGCAGGCCAGCGGGAGGCCGGCCACAGGCAAGGGATCAGGGAGGAACAGGAGAGCAGGGCTGCACCAAGCTCAGAGCACAAGGGGCAGGCGGGCTCAGCCCCCAGAGCAAAGTGCACAGCCGGTCCTGGGCTGGCCAAGCCGCTGTTCCCTGCAGCACTCACTCTCCCTGCCTGCCACGGCCCCCACTGTCCACAGAAGCCCCCAGGGCCCAGCACATAGAGGTGGGCCCGCAGCCCCCAGGCCTGTCCTTGGTGGGAGCCAGGCTCAGAGGGGCAGGCCTGAGTTTGGGGTGGGGGGGCGGGTGTACGGTTGCCCTCAGCAGCCACTCACTGCAGCCGCCCCCCCAGGTCTCCAGCTGATTTTGATCCTGCCCAGGCCCTGCACCACCTGCGCAGGCTCTGCCTGACTCCACCTCATGCCCCAAGACCCCACCCCTCCTCCCTGCCCTTCACGAAGAGCCCCTGGGCTAGAGTTTCGCCTTTGTCTCCAACCCTTCCTTCAGTCCAGCTCTGAGCGAGTGCCTTCCTTGGCTGCCCCTCCTGGTAAGTGTCCTGGGTTGGCGAGCCCTGCCCCTGAAGCTACGCTGGGGGAGGCGCAGCCAGCTCCGGGTCCGGCTCACAGGCCTCCCCTGCTGGTGGCCTCTCACTCCTTGCCAAAGTCCTCCTGTGCCTCCCCTGCCTTCCCCTCCCTGGACCCTCTTGCCCTCTTTCTGCCCTGGGGCTCCCTTGACCTCTGCGAACAGCCTCCAGTGGGAGCTCAGAGCTCATCCTGGCCTCTGCTGCCCACTCCTCCCCTTGCCCGTGTTCCCCCCTCCACGGCATCCAGGAGAAGGGTGGCAGGGTGGCAGGGGCAGGCAGTGGGGGGCGATCTGGGCAGGGCATTGGGAGCCGGCCCCTCCCTGTGGCTTAGTCCCCTGGGGGCAGTGGAGACCCCTGCCTCTGCTGTGCTACCTCCCCAGCAGTGGTGAGGCCTCTGGGAGGCTCTGGGCCTCCCTGGGGAGGGCCCAGGCCTGGCTGGCTCCAGACACTGCATGCAGGTTGGGGCAGGTGCTACGGGCTCCTCCAGCAGACGGCACCCACCTGCCTGCTCTGGTCTTTCCAGAATTGAAACCCTGCAAGTCCTCGTCTGCTCCGGAACCTGCCATGGCTCCCTACTGCTCCCGTCTGGAGCAAACTCCACAGAATGCACCTAATGCTTCCAGAGACGAGCTGCAGGCACCAGCCCCCAGTGCTGCTGGGCTGGCTGTGCAGCTGCTCTGAGGACCCTGCCCCTCAGGGGCAGCTTGGGGACCCAGCCAGGCTGCTCACACGAAGGGTCTGTGCAAGACTGGGGGCGGCAGGGGTGGGAGTTGTGGGAGGGCTTCCTGGAGGAGGTGTCCCTGCCAGCACAGCTCCCATGCTGCACTGCGGGTTCACATGCAGCTTGGACAGGACCTGCCACCCCTGTGTCCCTGCAGGAACAGGGACAGTGGGAAGCCAGTCATTTGCAGGGGCCAGGCTGCCGGTAACCAGAGCCTCTGGACTCACTGCTTCCTACAGCCTCCAGGAAGGGAATGGAGAAGAGAGGAATCTGGTCTCCAGGGCCTTGGCCAGTACTCACCTCCTTCCTGCCCAGGGGCTGCCCATTAGCTGTGTGAGTCCACCAGGAGTGCCCGTTAGAGCACTTAGTCTCCTGCCTTAGCAGTTTCCTCCAGCAAATGGGAATGACTGCGGGGCAGCTGCCCCCTAGGGGCGTGTCAAGGAGCAGGAAATGGGGTGCGAGAGTGCGGAGGGTCCAGAGGGCCTGTGGTCAGTGGGGGGTTGGGAGGCTCCCCAGGCACCCGTGGTCTGCCATCTGCCAGGCTGAGTCTCTGCCAACGCCTCACCCCAACCCTCACATGGCACCACACCCCAGCACCCCAGGCTTTGGCCTTGGCTGTCTCCTCTGCCCGGAAGCCCCTGCCCATCACCCAGTGCTCCACCTGCAGGGCCAGTGCCCCAGGAAGCCTCCCCTCTCCTTGTCCCAGCCCAGCCCACACAGGTTTTCGTGCCCACGACGTGTGCCCACATTAGGGGGCTCTGATTCATCTCAGTTTCCCCCGCAGCATCTAGAAGGGCTCCTGGCACAGGAAAGATGCTGGCTAAGAGTTAGTACTGCAGACTGAGCCTCAGTGTCCTCATCAGTGAAATGGGGGTGTCATGCTGTGCCTGTGCTCAAGGAGGGGCTGGAGGGGGTCGGCAGGACCCTGATGGGCCGGGAGAACCAGCCTCCTGCATCTTTACTGCCATGAGCTCCAGTCATCAGCGCCAGGGAGCCTGAGCCCCCAGCCTGCGCCCCAGCTCCCATCTGCTCTGCGGCTGCCCTGGGCCTCTCTCACTGCTTACCTCTGGAGCGGGACACAGACGCTGGCTCTGCCTCACCCCAAGTGGCTGATAGGGACAAACATGAGTGTAGCCTCCAGAGGGACAGGGCTTGGGCAGGGGTCAGCAGGTCCCCACCTCCTTTCTCTCCTCCGATTTCACCTGTAGGCCCACCGTGCTTAGCCTCTCAGAGCAGGAGGGAGCAGGGGTCCCACAGGCAGACGGGAGACACAGCGGGCGGGGCGCTTGGGAGGAGGTCCCCAGGGGAGACCCGGCTGTCCCTCCCCTCCCCGGGGCTGCAAGCAACGCGCCAGGTGCAGCGGAGCGGAGCTCGTGCAGGATGCGAGCGCAGAGAGCAAAGCCCCTCCCGGCGGCGCCCCGCGCCCCCGCCCCTACCTCTGGCCCACGTCGCTGCCCACGGAGCCCCCGCCGCGGGCCGGCAGCAGCGGGCTGAGCCCGTGCGGCTCCTCAGGGGCAGAGGCGCCGGCCGGGGTGCTCCCCGGGCCCGCCTTGCCCTCGGNAGAGAGCAAAGCCCCTCCCGGCGGCGCCCCGCGCCCCCGCCCCTACCTCTGGCCCACGTCGCTGCCCACGGAGCCCCCGCCGCGGGCCGGCAGCAGCGGGCTGAGCCCGTGCGGCTCCTCAGGGGCAGAGGCGCCGGCCGGGGTGCTCCCCGGGCCCGCCTTGCCCTCGGACGGCGAGCGCGGCAGCTTGGCCCGCGCCATCCTGCCGGAGCGCACGGCGGCGGCGGCGGCGGCGGCGGGAGGCGGGGGCGGAGCGGGCGCTACCATCTCCGCGCGCCGCCCCGCGCTCCCCGCGCCGCCGCCGCAGTGGAACGGCCGAGGGGGGGCTGGGATGCTGGGGGGCAGTCGGGCTCCCTCCTGTCGCGACCGGGGGCGCCCAGGCTCGGCCCTCTCCCCATCCCCGGAGCGCAGAGGGCGCTTCACGTGGGAGCGGGGGTCTCGGCGCCCCGGGCTGCGAGGGGTCTGCTTTCCAACCGAAGGAGTAGTAATAGTCACGCTGGCCCGCACGGCGCGGGGGGAGGGGAGGAATAGTAGCGCGGTGGCAGCTGGTGGCAATTGGCCGGTCACCTCCGCAGGCGGGGGCTGCTGGAGGCGGGGACCCCAGGCGGCCTGTGGGTGCTGGGGACCCGGAGCCACGCGCACCTCCCATTTTCCACCCCTGCCACCCAGGTCGGGTGGGCCCACCCAGCCCCATGGTCGGGGTTGGGGAAGCCGCTGTCTGTCTTCCCTCTCGCAGGCACTCAGGGGTCGCCCCTGCCCCCCACCTCCTCCCCCAAAGCGTCCAGGGAGTCCACGAGGCCCTCCTTTACCTGTGTCCGCACTCGAGGCTCCATTCGGCGCGGGACATGGGATCCCGGAAGCGGAGGAGGCAGCTAACAGTCCCAGAGCCCGGTCTGCGCCAGACCCCTTCCCTGCCTGGTGTGCTCAGACCATCTCATGGAATAGATAGCTTGAGGAAGTGTGCAGATTTCTGTCCGTTTGCAAAGGGGGGAAACCGAGGCGCTGAGGGAGGAAGTGGCTTCCACTGGAGACCAGACAGGAAGGCAGGGAGAGGCCTCCCAGCTGACGGAGCCTCTGCTCCCTGTTGCCACATTACGTGGCTTTTCTGCCCAATTCCTTCCATTTGTGCAGACCAGGGAGGCCCGGGACTAGGGGGCGGGGGGTGGGGTGACTCACCCAGGTGTTGGTGCTGGGAGGACCCAGACTGTGGGCTGGCTGCCCTGGAGCCCAGCTGGGTGCAGGGCGCTCAGAGGACAGCTGTGCAGGTTGCCCCCAGGGGGCTCCAGGCCCTCCCGTCTGGTCCAAGCCCTGATGCCAGACCAGAGGCTCCAACTTGGCCAGCTGGCCGGCCTCTATTGCTTCACCCCTCTTGTGGGGCAGCAAACCACCGTGGCCCTGTGCAGACAGGTCTGTGAGAGGAAGGTGGGCCTCGGGACACCCAGCTCCTGGCCTGGCCTCCCCCAAGACAGTCCGGATGAAGCCACTGGGTGGTCTCAGCAACACTCACATGTGCTCTTCCCCGACCACCTTCCACGTCCTGTTCCGTCCCCTGTCCTGAACCTCCCCCGCCAACACAGGAGGCGGGAGGGGGAAAAACTGGTGTCAGGCACTCTTTGCCCCTCCTGTGGAGGGGGTGACATGGGAGTGGCTGCAAAGAGGGAGGGCTTGAAGCACCTCCGACCTGCCGGTGAGCGAGACACCGCAGCGCCTGTAAAACAGGGCCAGGAGGGTCGCGGGCACAGGCAGCACCCTCTCTGGGGCCCCGCTGAGGCCTCTCTGCCGGTGTGTCCATGTGAGCCAGGCTGGGACCTGGGACCCTTTGCTGCAGTGCTTTCACCTGGACACACCTCTCCTTTAGCAACAAAATACAAAGAGACTAAACGAGACTAAAACAATCGCGTGCATACTCAGGTGGGGGCAAATCATGGACAAAAGCTAGAGCAAAACCCAGTGGCCACATCTGAAGAGCTGAGAGCGAAACCAGGTGTCAGGAGCAATGCCTCTGTCCTCAGCACCACCAAACGGGGGGGGGGGGCATCTGAACCATCCCCTCCAGCACATCCTGGACACACGCCTACCCTCACGCCGTATAACGATCCCCGGGGCGTGCTAAGTCGCTTTGGTTGTGTCCGACTCTTTGCAACCCACAGACTGCAGTCTGCCAGGATCCTCTGTCCATGGGATTCTCCAGACAAGAATACTGGAGTGGGTTGCCATTTCCTTCTCCAGGGGATCTTCCAGACCCAGGGATCTAACGGGAGTCTCTTAACATCTCCTGCACTGGCAGGTGGGCTCTTTACCACTAGCGCCACCTGGTGAACCCAAGTCAGAAGGGAAATGACTGACCATGGAGTTACTGAGAGAGGGGTGGCCCTGCGGGTACAGAGGCAGACGCAGAGCAGTGTCCAGGAGCTGAGAGCTGTGGGAGACGCACAGCCGAAGAATTGCCCGGTAGGGGCCCCGGCCCATTTGAAGTATTTAAAACAAATTCAGGAAATACTGAGAAACAGAATGATGAAAGGACTGCACACGGAGTTCCGGGACAATAAGGCACAGATGCGCCGCACCCAGCCATCGATCCCACCAATCTACTGGGCTTAAGACTTCTTCAGGCAGTAAGAGAGACAAGGCAAGTCAGGGGAGGGGAGAGCTCGCTGGCTTCAGGGGCTGGGGGAGGGCTGGGGAGTGAGCTTAATGGGGACGCATTTCAGTTGGGGAAGGTGACAGCGGTGGATGGTGGTGTCAGCTGCCCATTAAGAATATGCTTAGTGTATTTAACACAAAGACTGGAATGAGAGCAAAGAAGGGACACTGCACTATAGCCCAGGGCTCTCTGCAAGAAGACTATCTAACAGTTGTAAATGCACGTGCACCCAGCGTCTGTGCAGGATCGGTTGTGTCCATGACCCCATGGACTGCAGCCTGCCAGGCTCCTCTGTCCACGGGATTCTCCAGGCAGGAATACTGGAGGGGGCTGCCATTCCCTCCTCTAGGGGGATCTTCCCCACCCAGGGATTGAACCTGCGTCTTCTCTGTTGGCAGGTGGATTCTTCACCACTGAGCCACCAGGGAGTCCCTAAACCAACTATACTNTGGTGTCAGCTGCCCATTAAGAATATGCTTAGTGTATTTAACACAAAGACTGGAATGAGAGCAAAGAAGGAACACTGCACTATAGCCCAGGGCTCTCTGCAAGAAGACTATCTAACAGTTGTAAATGCACATGCACCCAGCGTCTGTGCGGGATCGGTTGTGTCCATGACCCCATGGACTGCAGCCTGCCAGGCTCCTCTGTCCACGGGATTCTCCAGGAAGGAATACTGGAGGGGGCTGCCATTCCCTCCTCTAGGGGGATCTTCCCCACCCAGGGATTGAACCCGCGTCTTCTCTGTTGGCAGGTGGATTCTTCACCACTGAGCCACCAGGGAGTCCCTAAACCAACTATACTTTGATTCAAAAAATTTAGAAAGACTATTCTATCACAGAACTGTACACTCAAAGATGATTAAGGTGGTGAATTTTATATCATGTATTTTTATTTATTTTTGGCTCGCTGGTCTCTGTCGATGTGCACAGGCTTTCTCTGCACTCTCTAGTTGGAGTACACAGGCTTCTCATTGCGACGGCTTCTTTTGTGAAGCATATGTGTTTTATGCAATTTTTAAAAAAAATTGTGAAAAAAAGAAGTACAAAATCCAGTTGAACGCCTGGCTCCCGCTAGCCCAAGAAGGGACAACTGAATATTAGACGGGACGAAGATGGGACTCCCCTGGCAGTCCAGTGGTAAAGACTTCGCTTTCTAGTGCCGAGGGTGTGGGTTCGATCCCTGGTTGAGGAGCTAGGGTCCCACACACCTCACAGCCAAAAACCCAGAACCAAACCGAAACAGGAGGAGGGTGAGCGCACGGCACGCAAGGCCTCCTCTCGCTTCTGTGAGAAGCGCTACAAATACAGGGGCTTGAAACTTGTCGTCTTCAACAGTTCTGGAATTCTGGGTCCTGAAGTCTACACGTGGGCAGGCCAGTTCCCTTTGGAGACTCTGGGGAGGTGCTTCTGTGTCTCTTCCAGCTTCTAGAGGCCCCGGCATCCCCTGTCTGGGACCCCGTCTTCACCTNTTGTGAAGCATATGTGTTTTATGCAATTTTTAAAAAAAATTGTGAAAAAAAGAAGTACAAAATCCAGTTGAACGCCTGGCTCCCGCTAGCCCAAGAAGGGACAACTGAATATTAGACGGGACGAAGATGGGACTCCCCTGGCAGTCCAGTGGTAAAGACTTTGCTTTCTAGTGCCGAGGGTGTGGGTTCGATCCCTGGTTGAGGAGCTAGGGTCCCACACACCTCACAGCCAAAAACCCAGAACCAAACCGAAACAGGAGGAGGGTGAGCGCACGGCATGCAAGGCCTCCTCTCGCTTCTGTGAGAAGCGCTACAAATACAGGGGCTTGAAACTTGTCGTCTTCAACAGTTCTGGAATTCTGGGTCCTGAAGTCTACACGTGGGCAGGCCAGTTCCCTTTGGAGACTCTGGGGAGGTGCTTCTGTGTCTCTTCCAGCTTCTAGAGGCCCCGGCATCCCCTGTCTGGGACCCCGTCTTCACCCGGCTCTGGCCCCTGCCTCCTCCTCCCATCTCCCTCTCTGACTCTGGCCTTCCACCTCCCTCTTCTGAAAAGCCCTGCAACCCCACGGGGTTCCCCAGGTGACCCAGGATTACCGCCTCATCTCAAGATTATTAACTTCGGACTTCCATGGGTTCGGAGTCCATGGGTTGGGACTCCAACTGCCCATGCAGAGGACACGGACCGATCCCTGGTCCAGGGAGATTCCACACGCTGTGGAGCAACTAAGCCTGTGCACCGAACTCCTGAGCCCGTGCTCCGCAGTGAGAAAGGCCACTGAGATGGAGAGCAGCGCCCACCCGCTGCAGCTCAAGAAAGCCCGTGTGCAGCAACCAAGACCCAGTACAGCCCCAAGCAAATACAAGTAAGTAGTCATTTTAAAATGTTTATCTCTTTCTTCTAGGGTTTTTTTTTAAGATCCTTAACTTCTGCACATTTGCAAAGCCCCTCTTGTCACTTAAGAAACTCAAAGGTCACACCCAGAAAGAAGAATCCAGAAAAAACACCCTCAGTTGTCATCCTGTGAAGCTGCTATAATACACTTTGAAACTAGTAATTAAAGGGAAAGGATTGAGCGTGTTTTCCTGCGTTTTTCAGCAGGAATGATGTTTCAGGGCTTACAACCGGCTCCCATTGATGCAGGAAAACCACCAGTTAGAAGCATGTGGCTTACACTCAAGGAGGGCAGAGCAGAACAGGAAAGGAGCTTGGCCAAGCCTCCACGGAACATGGGGCTCAGAGAGACTGTCCTGGGGGCTGTCCCCCCCCTCAGCTGCAAGGTAGAGGGGGAACGCCTGGTCACATGTGGACGGATCACTGTGCCTAACTGCCCAGAGCAAGGGCTGGGCTATCATCACTGGCTAGAGTGTCCATCTGGCCATCTCTAATGGAGGGACAAGCAGGACACAGGGCAACCTGGGGACCACAGTGGCACTTAAACCCTTTTGCCTGAAACATCCATGTTCCATCCACCAGGCCTTCAGAACCAATATCCAGTTTATGAGAAATACTAGGAGAGGCAGCCAGACGCACAGACGGCAGAACCTTCTGCAGGATGAGGGGCCTGGCNAATGGAGGGACAACCAGGACACAGGGCAACCTGGGGACCACAGTGGCACTTAAACCCTTTTGCCTGAAACATCCATGTTCCATCCACCAGGCCTTCAGAACCAATATCCAGTTTATGAGAAATACTAGGAGAGGCAGCCAGACGCACAGACGGCAGAACCTTCTGCAGGATGAGGGGCCTGGCACATCAGCCACTTGTGCTGTGCAACAGATCACCACCGGCTTCGCAGCTTCTGGTATCTCTCGCCGTCCATTAGAAGGCTGGGCGTGGCTTAGCTTGGTGTCCTGCTTAGGGTTCCACATGCCTGAAACCAGCATCAGCAAGTCTGGACTTCCACCTGGAGCCCTGGGGGAAATCCACCTCCACGCTCATCCAGTTGGTGGGATTGATTTCCTGGTGGTTGAGGGACTGAGTTTCCCTTTTCCTGTTGTCTGTTGGTGGCTCAGCTCCTAAAGGCTGCCCACATCCCTTGGCCCCTTCATCTTTAAAGCTGGCGATCATAGCTCAGATACCCCTATGCCTCAAATCTTTTCTTCCACGTCTGGCCAGAGAAAACACCCTGCTTTCAAAGGCCCATTGTGCTTAGGAAGGGCCCACCCTCCTGTTCATTGCCTCAGCCAACTGATGAGCAACCTTACTTATAATGCAAAATTGCCATGGGTATGAGCTTCCAGAAGAAATAACAACCTCAGATACGCAGATGATACCACTCTAATGGCACAAAGTGAAGAGGAACTAAAGAGCCTCTTGATGAGGGTGAAAAAGGAGAGTGAAAGCCTGGCTTAAAACTCAGCATTCAAAGAACTAAGATCATGGCATCCAGTCCCACCACTTCATGGCAAACAGATGGAGTGGAAGTAAAAGCAGTGACAGATTTTAATTTTTGTGGCTCCAAAATCACTATCGACAGTGACTGCAGCCATCAACTTAAAAGACGCGTGTTCATTGGAAGGAAAGCTATGACAAACCTAGACAGCATAATAAAAAGCAGAGACATCGCTTTCCTGACAAAGGTCTGTATAGTGAAAGCTATGGTTTTTCCAGAAGTCATGTATGGATGTATGAGTTGGACCATACAGAAGGCTGAGGGCTAAAGAATTGATGCTTTCAAATTGTGGTGCTGGAGAAGACTCTTGAGAGTCCCTTGGACAGCAAGGAGATCAAACCAGTCAATCCTAAAGGAAATCAACCCTGAATATTCATTGGAAGGACTAATGGTGAAGCTCCAATACTCTGGCCACCTGATGTGAGGAGCTGACTCATTGCAAAAGACCCTGATTCTGGGAAAGATTGAAGGAAAAGGAGAGAAAGGGGAGACAGAGGGTGAGATGGTTGGATGGCATCACCGACTCAATGGACATGAATTTCAGCGAACTCTGGGAGATAGNGGTGAAGCTCCAATACTCTGGCCACCTGATGTGAGGAGCTGACTCATTGCAAAAGACCCTGATTCTGGGAAAGATTGAAGGAAAAGGAGAGAAAGGGGAGACAGAGGGTGAGATGGTTGGATGGCATCACCGACTCAATGGACATGAATTTCAGCGAACTCTGGGAGATAGTGAAGGACAGGGAAGCCTGGCGTGCTGCAGTCCATGGCGTCACAGAGAGTCAGTGAGCAACTAAACTGTACGTGAGCTTCCTAGGACTGTGTGGCACAGTCTGGATGGCGTGAACAACAGAAATTTGTTCTCTCCCAGTTCTGGAGGCCGAGATCAAGGTGTTAGCAGGGTCTGCTTCTTTTGAGGCCACGAGGGAGGATCTTTCCAGCTCTGTTTCCAAATTTCCCTTTTTGAAAACGACATCAGTTGGACCTTCTCTGGTGGTCCAGTGGCTAAGACTCTGAACTCCCAATGCAGGGGCCCTGGGTTCAATACCTGGTTGGGGAACTAGACCCCATATGCTGCAGCTAAATATCCCGCGTGCTGCAAGAAAACAAGAGAGCCGGTGTGCCACAACTAAGGCCCAGCTCAGCCAAATAAGCAAAGATAAACACTAAAAGGACACTAATCATGTTGGATTAGGGCCCACCCTAATGACCCTCATGGCTCGTGTAATTATCTGTAAAGACCTTACTTCCAAATAAGGAGACATCTCACCATCCTCATGGGCCTGGGTATTAGGGTGGGGACCTGGGCAGGCATACCCGGTGGGAGCCATTCCGGATTAAAAGGAGTTAGTGAACCCTAATAACCAGATGCAACACAATATTCCTGGATGGAGCAAAACAGCTGTGAAGGTCAGGCTGGGGCCACCAGGGCGATGTCCTTCCCAAGCCAGGTACGTGCTGCCCCCTGCTTGGACTCTGCTGTGGCAGACCCAGCGCTGGGAGCCTTCTTCCCTGCCCACAAGCCCTCTGATCACCTCACAGGCACCACCTGGGGGTCCCTGGCTTCTCAGGGAAGATGCCTCCTCTCCTGCTGCACTCTCCAGCCCAAACATGAGTCTCAGAAGTTAAAGTGAAGTGTTCGTCATTCAGTCGTATCTGACTCTTCGCAACCTCATGGACTGTAGCCTACTAGGTCCTCTATCCACGGGACTCTCAGGCAAGAGTACTGGAGCGGGTGGCCGTTCCCTTCTCCAGAGGATCTTTCCAACCCGAGGATCGAACCTGCGTCTCCTGCCTTGCAGGCAGATTCTTCACTGTCGGAGCCACCAGGGAAGCCCTGGTCTCAGGAGATGCCCCATAAATGCCACATGAGATCTGTGCATCTCAAGAGAGTCTCCCTTCCTCCCAGTGGCCTGGGGACTGGCCTGCCCGCTGGGCTGGGGGGTGGGGGTGGGAGAGGCTTCCCCAGACTGCTCAGCTGGTGGTACTTTTCTGTCCTAGAGAAAAACAAGGTGACTTCTCCCTGACATTCACTGTCCCCCAAATGACTGAGATTCCCTGGTGTGTGTATATCTTGGGGCAGCTGGAACAAGGGACCGCGAATGAGTGACTTAACACAGAAATTTGTTCTCACACAGTCCTGGAGCCCAGAGGTCCAAAGTCAGCATCACTGGGCTGAAATCAAGGGGTCGCAGGGCCATGCTCCCTCCAGAGGCTCCAGGGGAAGGCGTTTCCTGCTTCCTCTAACTCCTGGAGGCCCCAGGTGGCTCTGGCTTGTGGCCGTCACCTGTCTCTGCTCAGTTCTCACATAGCTTCTCCTGTGTGTGTGTGTGTGTGTCTCTTCTTGTAAGGACACTAGTCAGTGGATGTAGGGCCCGCCCTAAATCTGAAATCATCCCATCTCAAGATCTCTACCTTAATTATAGCCACAAAGACACTTTTTCCAAATAAGGTCACATTCCCAGGTGCCAGTGGACATGAACTTGGGGGACACCATTCAGAGCACTGCAGGCCCCCTCGTGAGATTCCTCCTCTCAGCTGGAGACCTTGAGCTGGCCTTCTTCCTGCGGGATAAGCCTCCACTCACCAGGGGCCTGCACCTCGTGGGTGTGCGGGAGGCGAGAGAAGCAGGCTTTCCCTCCAGGGATCCTGGGATGCCCCAGGGCTTAAGGAATTTGAGATTGAGGCACACCTTAACCCCTGGAGAGGGTACCAGCCATCTATTTCAGAGTGTCCACTTTATTACCCAAGCCTGTTGTGGATGGAATGTGTGTGTGTCCCCCCCACAAACTCACACTGAAGCCCCAACCCCCAGAGCGATGGCATTCAGAGGTGATGAGAGTTATTAATAGATGAGGTCCTGAGGATGGGGCCCCAAGATGGGGTTAGCGCCCTCATGAGGGAACTTGCTCACTCTCTGTCTCCTGAGGACAGGCAGGACGGTATCTGCACAACAGGAAGAGGCCCCATCAGAAACCCCTCCCCATCTCCCCAGGTTGGCATCTGATCTCAGACTTCCAGCTGCAGAACTGTGAGCAGTAACCGTCCGCTGGTGAGGCGCCTGGGTGGGGGTGTTTGTCACTCAGCTGGAGCTGCCTGAGCCTCAGCCTGGGTACTCCCACCTCCCTTTTTTACTCGGAGTGCACGGCAGTGGCACATGGTGGGCAGCATCTCAGGAGTTTGATAAGCTGCGGTTTGAGACTGAAGCCGCTCGTGGCTTCCCAGGCCCTGGAGGGTGCTGGCTGTCCTCTCACTGGGCATCTGTGTCTGGTTTTGCACTAATTGGCAGGAATTTAATTTTGAGCCGTGCACACAGGTCCCCAGGATGCAGGCTTAAAGGCAAAGAGATGCTCTGGGATGCGCAAGGCCAGAGGGAGGGATGTGGACAAGGCTCCTGGGGACACCTGATCTGCCATCTCAAGAGTCTCCCCCGGGATCCCCAGGACGTGGGCAAGGGGGGGCCGGGCCCCGCCTCATCGCAGAATTGCTGACACCTTCGCTGATGTTCTCCTAATCCCAGATCACCGAGAGCGGGCCCATCTTAATTAAAAGTGGAGACCCAGGCCGTGGAGACCCAGGCCCAGGAGCCCTGCTGAACGCCGTCCGCACCCACGGCTGGGTGAGATGGCCACACTTCCGCTCACGTGCGTGCGTCCCCATCACCCTCCCTTGCTCCTTTCTCCTCCATTTCGTCACTACCTATCCTGCCCACTCCTGGCCTCCCAGGTCTGGGGGTGACCAAGCTCCCCACCCCCACCTACAGGGAGAGAGTTGGGGTAGCAGGGAAGCATGACCTGTCCCTGGGAGCCCCGGCCGCCCCCCATCCACCTCCCAGGTCCCTACTCCCTGGCGCAGGTGACAATGGGGCACAGAATCAGACCTGGCCCTAGTCCCCCAGTGGAGTGGGGGAGATGCAAGCAAATGAGCCCCAGACCTGGAAAATGCTAGAAAAATCAGGATACTGCCTTGGGACACAGCACACAGACTCAGTCAGGACCCGGCACCACTTGGGCCTGTCCTGGATCTAATCACGCAGAAGAAAAGTGAGTCCCAGAGAGACAGGGACATCGGGGAGCAGCCTGGTGGTGTCCAGGGTCAGCTCCCAGCTCCATGCGGCCAGCGCGCTTGCCACTGTTCTGTTCATGGTGGAAGGACCCTTAGTCTCGGGTGGGAAAGACCTGAGTGAGCACAGGCATTTCAGGCCTGGGCGAGGGGGAAGTTTGGAGTGTTGGGGGCCCACTGGAGAGGCTGCTGTGAGGGTGGCAGCTGTCCAGGGAGCTGCAGCGGCGCCCCAGGGGTGACCAACTTACGCAGGGAGCGGGTCAGGCCTTGGGCCTGAACACCCAGGGCTGCTCTGGCCTGGGGAGGGGCTGTGGTGGGGGGGTCGGGCTTTTGGCTTTAGGTCTGCACTCTGGGGTGCTGGACGTATCTCCACTAGCACCCACCAGTCCTGTTCCGCATGGAGCTGAAGGTGGCAGGGGACCCCCAGCCTGCCTGTTCCCACCAGCCTGGGTCAAAGCCATTTCCCAGGCCAGCTGTGTCCTCCGAGGCGAGGCCTTCCGGTCTGAGACAGACATGGCGCTCTGGTCAGGGCAGGGCAAGGCCAGGGCGGGGCCAGGATCCCACCTTACTCTGTCCTGATCAC
>SJYA01008075.1:0-17164 GCA_006410615.1 Neotragus moschatus | reverse complement strand
CACACACACACACACACACACACGCATACACGCACACGCACACACCAGCATCTGCCCCTCTCTCATATTTCTCTACATGTATCTTTCAGTGCTTGCCACTCTTGGAAACAACATTCCAGCAACACAGGTCTGTGTGGGATCTCACGACATCTGAACGACAGGTCTCTGGACACTACGATGAGCAACACTGAGCTGTACGTTTGAAAGCTGCAGGGCCTCCCTGGCGGTCCANTCATATTTCTCTACATGTATCTTTCAGTGCTTGCCACTCTTGGAAACAACATTCCAGCAACACAGGTCTGTGTGGGATCTCACGACATCTGAACGACAGGTCTCTGGACACTACGATGAGCAACACTGAGCTGTACGTTTGAAAGCTGCAGGGCCTCCCTGGCGGTCCAGGGGTTAAGACTCCACGCTGCCAATGCAGGGGGTACAGGCTCCACCCTGGTTGGGGAGCTAGATCCCACACGCTGCGTGGCAGGCCAAAGAACTCTTAGAAATGAAGTAAAGTAGATAAGCAGCGAGGATTTACTGTGTGGCTAGGGGAACTGCACACGTGATTTTTAAAAAAAGAAAAGAAAAGCTGCTAAGAGAGTAAGTCTTAAAGTTCTCATCAGAAGAAAGAAAAACCCTGTAGCTGAAGGGCGATGAGTGCTACCTTGCTGAAAGGCGGCGAGTGCTAACTTCCCGTGCTGATCATTCCGCCACACACACGCCAAATCCCCAAACCCGCTAGTCAAGCACAAAGGCCCCCACTTGGCTTCCTGCTCCACCAGCACTCCAGGCACGATGACTCCTCTGTGTTGCTCAGTCACTTAGTTGTGCGCAACTCTTTGCAACCCCCTGGACTGTACCCGCGAGGCTCCTCTGTCCATGACATTCACCAGGCAAGAGTCCTAGAGTGGGTTTTCATGCCTTCTCCCAGGGGATTTTCCCAGCCTGGGATCCAACCTGGGTCTCCTGCATGGCAGGCAATTCTTTACCACCTGAGCCACCAGAGAAGTAAACTAGAGCATGTTTACCCAAGACTTCCCGACCGAACGCTCTTCCCATTAACAGTATTTCCACAGTGAAGCTCTCTTCACTCCAAAAGAGCGCGGTGGTTTTAATGAAAAGGCGCCGCAGCACCAGCTCACAGCGCTGTTGGTCAAGTTCAACTTCTTTTAGAAAACCCACACCATCTGAAAGCGCCCAGTGTCGCCCCTGTGGGTGAGCACCGTCTGCCGTGACTCAAAGGCCATGCAGGAGACGGAGGAGCTTCCGGGCAAGCAGGTGCCCTCTCCCCACCGTCCCACGTGGTCAGTGCACACTGGACCGACCTGCTCCCTGCTCCAAACACCCAACTCTGAAAAGGAGCCTGACCCTCAGTAACGCAGGCTCCCCAGCTGTGTGCTGCCCACAGAACATCCCAATGAGAGTCTCAGATCCACTTGGACTTCAGAAAGAAACCCCAACTGTATCAAAATGAATAAATATGAAGCTCATAGGGCTGACTCCTCCTGTGACCGAAAGCTCAGAAAGCATCATCTTTCCCTAAAGATCCTTTAGGAAGAAGACAGAAAGGACGTAACTGCTCCGTGCGTCAGGACCATCCGGAAGCCTCTAGAACCACTGCTGCACTCTGTCTGCCTTCGTTTCTGTGAGTCAATCACAGTCCACGCGCACTTGCTTTCTGTCTCTTGGAGGCTAACTGATGGTAGTGCATGAGGCCAACCAAGAGAGCGCCTGCTCCTTGGCCCCAGACAGCACCTTCCCCAAGGCGATGACCTATTCCTAATCTCAGAATTGGAGGCCAACCAAGAGAGCGCCTGGTCCTTGGCCCCTAGACAGCACCTTCCCCAAGGCGACGACCTATTTCTAATCTCAGAATTAGAGGCCAACCAAGAGAGTGCCTGCTCCTTGGCCCCAGACAGCACCTTCCCCAAGGCGACGACCTACTCCTAATCTCAGAATTAAGGAAGAGAGTGGGGAGTCGTGTCTTCTGGATAAACCTGGGCCTCGAGCTGGTCCGCGGGCCAGAGTCAATCCCTCTGTAAACAGTGACGTCTCCCTGGAGCCCTCTGCCTGCTTCCTCTCTGTTATTGCTGGCCCCTGGTTTATGCTCCTTGCCAGGCACCCAACTGTGAGGTCCCTGAGCAACAAGGACCCTCCCCAAGTCAAAGCCAATGGGCCCAGTAAACAGAACCGGATCCTCCTGCCAGACCTGCGTCTATGGTTCAGATCCCGCTCACAGGCTCCCAACCTTCTGAGCTAAACGAGCAAGCGATCGGAGAAATGGCACTTCCAGAGCCTCGCTCTTCTGTGAAGGAAACGGACGTGCAGACAGCAGCGCGTTGGACAAAACATGCTTTCTTTCTTCACACAGGCAACAACACATCTAAAATAACACAGCCTCGGGGGGTGGGGACGGGCTGGGATGAGCGATGCAAACTACGGCACGTAGCATGGACAGACACCGCGGCCCGACTGCACAGCACAGGACCGACACTCCACGTGCTGGGATGAACCGTGCTGGAAGGAATGTGAAAAAAGGAGCGTGTGTGTGTGCATAACTGAGTCACGCTGCTGTACAGCAGCAGCTGACACACTGTAAACCAAGTATACTTCCTCCTCCAAGATGGACACACACTCTGAATTTTACAGCCTTTCCCCCCAGTCCGCCCTAGGCCTTCCCCCAGACACTGCCCCATGAGCCGTGGTCCCCCACGCCAGCAGAGACAAGCAGAGGGCACCCCCATACTCTCAGCTACAGTGTTAACAGAGGAAAAGACAAGAATGAAGCAAAGTCCAAGCGGACAGGTTTTCTGGGTGAGACCTCAGGGCTCACAGCACAGAAGTGCCGCTTTGGGGTCGTGCAGGTAAGAAAGAGATGGTCCACTGCCAGTGGGAACCTGCAGACGTGGTCAGCTCACCTGCTCCAAAGGCAGGAGCAGAGGACGAGGCTGCCTGCCGACCCGGCCTGCCCGCAGCGAGTGAGCCGCACAGGACGCGTCCGGCAGAGCTCCCCCCAGAGCCGGGAACACACACGACTGCTCTGAAACGTGGAGGACAGATGTTGGCCTTCCCATCAGCAGACACGCCTGAGCAAATGCGGACCTGAGCTGGGGCCAGGCGCCCCTCCCTCCAGGGCCTTGCCAACCTGGAGAGTCTAGGAAACCGATGGACTTCACAGGGCCTCCCTGTAGCTGTCACTTTGCCAGGATTTCAGGAAGTAGGAAGGTCAGGGCCCAGTTTCTCTCTTCACCTTGGCTAACTTGGTAGCCCCAAGGAGCTATAGTTTCTTTGGCCCTTTGTCGCCCGGGGCAGCACTGACACTTCATGTCACATCGCAGGCCACATCCTTCTTTCGGAACTCCACTCCTACCCTGACTTTCTCCTCTTGCCCACACTGCCTCGAACCTTTCTGAAACAACGGACTTTCGCTACAGGTATTTTCACAAACGCAGCCACCAACCCCCAAGAAAATGAGGCTCTGGCTGTGCCCACAAAGCCCCGGTCTCCATGTGCACTAGAGACAGTCATGACCGCCTGCCCCGCCCCCAGCACCTCTGGGGACCCCCCTCCTAGTCGGAGAGGGGGCGGAGAGCAAGATCCCAGGACCCCACCCTCCCTGGCACAGCTACCGAAGCATCACTGGTGCAAAGATACTTCCCACACCAAGTCGAGCTGAGTCAGTGAGAGTTTTTCTCAGAAATCTGAGCCTAGCAATACAGAGGGATTCAGGCAGTGCATGAAGGGCCCGGGGGCTGGGGTGCCACGCGGTGGCCAGACCCGACCCTGTTCAAGCCGAGGAAGCCAGTGCATGATGAGAGAGGGGTGAGACCAGGACGTGAGTGGCAGCACTGGTTCGCTGTTGTTCAGTCGCTAAGTCTTGTCCGACTCTTTGCGACCCCATGGACGTTAGCTCGCCAGTCTCCTCTGTCCACGGGATTCTCAGGCAAGGAGCCTGGAAAGGGTGGCCATTTCCTTCTCCAGCGGATCCTCCCGACCCCAGGGATCGAACTTGCGTCTCTTGCATCTCCGGCAGGGGGATTCCTTACCCCTGAGCCACCTTGGGAAGGATTATCTGTCTGCACTCCCAGCTGACCTGAAACCCCACTGATCGTCACATCCCATCTTTGGCTTCTCCAGCTTCTGAACATAAACACCTCTCCCAATTTAACTCCAGCTAGCTTGAATGGGCTTCTGGTTGTTGCAGCGAAAAGAGCTCTGACTGCAAAGAGAAGACTAGACCATTGTGTGTACTCAGGGCAGAGAAGAAGCAAGGGTCCCGGGACGTGGGGGGACCGGTCGTAAGACCTTGGCAGTGGCTGTGATGGAAGTCGTCCTGCTGCCTGCTCCCCCAACCTGCGCCGCTGAGCACAGTCGCCCCCGGGAGGCTGAGANGACCATTGTGTGTACTCAGGGCAGAGAAGAAGCAAGGGTCCCGGGACGTGGGGGGACGGGTCGTAAGACCTTGGCAGTGGCTGTGATGGAAGTCGTCCTGCTGCCTGCTCCCCCAACCTGCGCCGCTGAGCACAGTCACCCCCGGGAGGCTGAGAAGGTGTGACAGGAACAAAGCCCGTTCTGCCGCCAGGGGTGCAGCTCATGATCTTTTCCAGGGAGGATTCGGAATTTAAGCACGAATCCTGGAAGTGCACCTCCATAACCCTGGGGAAGCAGTTCCCAAAGGTGGGCGTGCAGGCACCAGAGTGCCCAGGGGTGGAAGATAACTTCAAGCAGGTGAGCCTTTCAAGTCCTCCCCGCTGGTGACGCGGACACGGCCAGGGAAGCGTGGTGCGGCTGCCCCACAGTAGGATGGTAATGCCCGTCTTTAGGGGCAGGAAGTGAGCCTAAGAAGACGGCATCTTGAACATCGCTAAGAGGGTTTGCTTAAATCTCCAGCTTTGATCACAAATGTAACACAAATATGTGAGACTGAAGCAGCCTCTCCTTTGTGCATACATCAAAGAAGCTATTAGTACAAGAATCTAGAAGTTTGTTCAAATAAATATTCCCAACCAGATCGCTGGAATCATCAGAGTATGAGGCCTTTAGACATTCCCAGTCTGGTCTCGGGACGATGAGGAACCTCCTGGGCTGAGATCAACACGACCCCCTGGCAGTCATGTGGCTGATGGTCACTCCCTCCCTCGTGTGCCGCTTCGCAGACTCGCCCACCTGCACACGGGTGTGTCATCACGCATATCCCCCTCATAACCATTCACTTTCTATGGCTCGACAAAGCTCCACAGTTCCAGTGTGGCCAACCACATTCTTCCCTGTCCACTGTCTGCACAGCTACATCCAGAGACTTAGAAAACAAGGGAGGCCCAGTCTCCCCTCCTCCTTCTCAAGAATACGTGAGCCCTCGGTGGGCAGGGGAGGGCAGTGCCCAGGGGCTCACCATACACCGCGAGGTGCCAGCTCTCCACACCGGGCAGCAAGCTGTGCACCTGCCCCGACAGCGCTGGACAAACCCCGCTGTGGTCAGCGTCCACTGGAGCGGAGGCGGCTGGGCCTCAGATGTAGTATCCAGAAACCCTAAGCATGGCTCAAGAGGGGTCCTGCGCTGACTCTCCTGTCTGCCTGCACATTGCACGGCTCTCCAGCCCTGCTGACCTGCGAACCGCACCCTCTCCTCCACAGCTGCCGTTACTGCTCCCTGGAGGCACCTTTTCCCTTCCAGCAATGCAGCTGCGAGTTTCAGTGAGTTCCGACATGTGGCCCGTTAGCCCAGCCACCAACGCCTCCTCGAACCTGTCCTCTGCTCTCCGCTGCCGTCCGGCCCTCACTGCCCACTTCCAGCACTGGGCGCTGAAAACAACCCAGGCCGGGCGACAACTTGAGGGCTATTCACTCGGAGAAAACCCGCCTGCAGCAGGTAAGGGGGTTGAGTCTAGGGCCTTCCCACCTGGGGGCATTCCCAGCCTTCCCCCAGCCCAGAGCAGGCGGGGAGGGCCCGCAGCTTTGTGGCCAGAGGGATGGACTTGGTCTAGGTGCTGGCAAAGCAGCTAGACAAGCAAGGGTCACGGGTGGGGTTGGGGTGGCACCATGGAAGCAGACAAGCCAGGGGAGCCCTGAGATGCACAAACTGGTCACTGAGCTACACGTGTATGGGGAGACTCGGGGGGGAGGGATGGAGCAGGAGTTTGGGGTTAGCAGATATAAGCTTTTATAGAGAGACTGGGTGAACAAGGTCCTACTGTAGCACAGACAACCACATCCAATGTCTTATTATAAACCACCAGTTCAGTTCAGATCAGTCACTCAGTAGGGTCCAACTCTTAGGGACCTCACAGACTGTAGCACACCAGGCTTCCCTGTCCATCACCAACTCCCGGAGTTTACTCAACTTCATGTCTATCGAGTCGGTGATGCCATCCAACCGTCTCATCCTCTGTTGTCCCCTTCTCCTCCTGCCTTCAACCTTTCCGACCATCAGGGTCTTTTCAAATGAGTGAGGTCCTCGCATCAGGTGGCCCAAGTATTGGAGTTTCAGCTTCAGTATCAGCTTAAATCATTATAAACCATAGTAGAAAAGAATATTGAGAAAGAATATATAAATATGGGTATAACTGAATCACTTTGCTGTACAACAAAAAGTAACAACATAACTATAATTCAATGAAAAGGAAAAAAATAGAGTCTGTCCTCCTTCCACAGAGCCTGGGAAAAAAAATAAAAATAATAAATAAAATTAAACAAGCTACCTGTGCAGGTAGTAGGCCCCAGGGAGGTCTGTAAAAGTCACAAGCATGGGACATTTGTGAGTTGCTGTGCCTTTGAATGCAGTCTGCACACAGCCCAAGTGGCAGAAAGGAACCCTCAGTGTCCGGAATGTGAGAAAATAGCCTCCCCCCAGGTCGTCAGCTGACTGCTAAGCTACGCAGGCACAGGGAGCCTCTAGGGCCAGGCAGAGAAGAACGAGAAAATGACTTGAGATGCTCATGGCTGTGCACTACAAGGAGACATTCTACACCACGGGTCCAGGCAGGTTACTTGCTGACACTCTCAGAGGACCAAGCCAGGATTACAGGACATGCAGAAAAATGGAAAGTGCACGCATAGCCCACACTCAGGAGAGGAAAAGAGCGATCCACAGAAAGTGATGTCCAGTGGACCGGAAACTGAACTTAACAAAGATCTTCTAAAAAGCTATAAATATATTCAAAGAATTAAAGGAAAATGGGTTCAAAAAAACTGAAGGAAAATGTGCTAAGCAAGAGTGAGTGGAGAAGGAGTGGAGGGAAAGTTGGAAACTGTAAAACAGAGCCAAACAGAAATGCTAGAGTTGAAAATTACAGTAACTAAAATTAAAATTTCACCAAATGGATCCAACAGCAGATATGAGGGGGCAGAAGAAAATATTCAATAAACTTGAAGACAGATCAGTAGAAAGCATCCCATCCAAGAACAGATAGAAAAAAAAAAAGATCTGAGAAAAAGAAAAGAATAACACACGTCTGTGGAACAATGCTATGTGAACCAACATGTACGCAAGTGGAGTCCCAGAAGTAGAGACAGGAAACAAAGCGAGATAGGGTACAAAAACTTCCCAAACTGGGTGAGAACATCAACTTAGAGAGCCAAGAAGTTCACCAAACCCAAGCAGAATAAACGATAAGAAAACCATACCAAGGTACACAACAGTCAAGCTGCTCACAGTTGAAGATAAAAGCGAAGTCTTGACAGCAACAAAAGAAGAAGAGCACGTGGCGTGGAGAGGAGTGAAGATGCCATTTACAGCCAACTTCGCGTCACAAGCAATGGAGGCCAAAGCACACGGGGACAGCACGCAAATAGAGTGAAACTCTCAGCGGAGAATTCTATTCCCAGTTAAGCTATCTTTCACAAACGGTAGTGGAATAAAGACAGTCCCAGATATACAAAACCAGTAACATTTGTTATCAAAACTGCACTGCAAGTGATGATAAGGCAGTTCTTCGGGAGAAAAGAAAATGACGCCAGACAGTAACTCAGATTCCTGGGAAAGGATGAGGCACACAGAAATAGGATGTGGATAAATACTCAAAAAAACTTTCTTCCATCTATTAATTTTTAAAGAATGTTTAAAGCAAATCATGCTGATGGATTGTAACAAAGAGAGTGTGCGCGTAGGTGTATAGGTATATATATAATTCTCTGTGTTACACTGGGCTTCCCTGGTGGCTCAGCAGTAAAGAACCCACCTGCAATGAAGGAGACGGGGATTCGATCCCTGGGTCGGGAAGATCCCCTAGAGGAGGAAATGGCAACCCACTCCAGGATTCTTGCCTGGAAACCCCATGAACAGAGGACCCCTGTGGGCTGTGGCCCATAGGGCGGCAAAGAGTTGGACACAGCTTAGCAGCTGAACATGCACACAGATACCTTACGCCAGTGCAAAGCACCCATACTTTCCAGAAGAAAGGCATCGTTAATCTGAAACAGACTGTAATAGGTTTAGAGTAACTATGCAACCTCTCGAGCAACCACAAGATAATAAGACAGAAAGAAAAGCACACAAAGAAATATAGGTGAGAAATCAATAAGGATATTAAAGTGCTCTATTTAAATATTTAACACAGAACAGGAGAGCAAAATGGCAGACGTGAATCCAATCGTAACAATAATTACATTAAATATAAATATACTGATCAGTCCAATAAAAAAGCAAGGATATCCAGGCTGGATCTAAAAGCAAAATCCAACTATATGCTGTCTATACGAGACACACTTTAAATTCAAAACTACAAAGACGGGCTTCCCTGATGGCTCAGATGGTAAGAATGTGCCTGCAATGTGCGAAACCAGGTTTGACCGCTGGGACAGGAAGATCCCCTACAGAAGGGCATGGCTCCCCACTCCAGTATTCTAGCCTGGAGAGTTCCCTGGACAGAGGAGACTGGCAGAGTGCAGTCTCTGAGATCGCACAGTCAACATGACTGAGTGACTGAGACTCTCACTTTCACAAAGATGGTAAAGTGAAAAAACATGCAAACTTCACAGATGAGAGAGCTGAAGTGACTGTGTTCATACCGAATCGTTTTAAAGCCAAAGACAGTTACTCAAGACAAAGAGTGACATTTCACGATGATGAGACAGATGTTCAATACAGCAGAAACACATGATGATTTAGGTATGTACGCACTTAATGAGAGAGCCCCCAGACACATGAAGCCAAAACTGAGAGTGCTGGAAGGAGAGACGGGTCACAGCTGCAGATCTCACTATTTTCTCTCCATACTTCATAGATCAAGTAGACAGAAAACCAGTAAGGACACAGAAGACTTAAACAACACTGTCAGACAACTGAGGTCTATAAAGCACTCCTACCCAGGAACAGCAGAAGATGCACTTGTCTCAAACACTCGTGGAACACTCACCAGGACAGACCGTATGCTGAACCATGAAGCAGGTCTCAATCGATTTCAAAAGACTGAAATCACAAAGACTGTTTTCTGACTACAATGAAATGACATTTTAAATTGATAACAGAAGAATACTCTGGTACATCCCCAAACATGTGGAAAGTATATAAGATAAATAACCAACAGGTTAAAGAAGAAATTGTGGGGAAATATATCGCTTAGAAAGAATGAAAATGAAAACACATCAGAGTTTGTAAAATGCAGGTAAGGTAGTGCTTAGAGGGAAATTCATCACTAAAAGCTTATATTAGAAAAGAAGAAAGTCTATAATTAGTGACATAAACTTCCACTTTAAAAAGCTAGGAAGATAACAAAATAAGAAAGAAAGAGATACTGAAATCATGCAAAAATCAATGTAACAGAAAACAATCAAGTGATGAATAAAAGTGAAACCGAGAAATGATTCTCTGAAACTGTCAATAAAATTCATAAACCTTTAGCTAACATGGCGGTTGGTGAACAAATACCATGTCCATCTCGTCCTCTGCTCCCACGAGCTGGTTGCGAAAGAAGAGAGTGAAGTCGCTCAGTAACGTCCGGCTCTTTGCGACCCCACGGACTGTAGCCCACCCAGGCTCCTCCGTCCATGGGATTCTCCAGGCCAGAATGCTGGAGTGGAGTGCCATTTCCTCCTCCAGGGGATCTTCCCCACCCAGGGACCAAACCCAGGTCTCCCACACTGCAGACAGACTCTTACGAATGAGCCACATCTGTAGTTGCTTGGGCCGATCTCCTAATGCTAAAGTTCAAGGTCTCCACTCAGTACCGTTCCCCTTGACCAGCACAACTCTGAAGGCCACTTTCATTCCTGAGCCACGTCCAGCCTCCTCAAAACTCCTTACTTCCACTCCTGGCCCACTTTCTCCTCCTAGCCCAGAGCTGGGACTGTCCAGTGTGCAGCCCCTCAGCCTGCCCTCCTGCGAATTTTCCATCAAAGAACTCAGCCGACATGGCTTCACAGCACCCGCCCTCCAGCCGTCCACCTCCTTCCACTTCCTGGTGCCCATCACACCGGGAATCAGAACGACTGAGCCTCGACAGGGCACCGCCCCTCCCAAGCCAGCTGCCTTAACTGCCTTCCCCACTTCTACCAGAGAGCCCCCTCAGCTAAAACGCGCCCTTCTGGTGTACTTATCTTACCCCAGTGACGCGGCTGCAAAGGCACAGGAGGTCGAGCTGATTCATTTTTTCCTGGGTCAACACTGCAAAGATCGCTCTCCACCCATCGAACGCAAGCAGCCGCTGTTTCTGGGTGAAAATGCTTCAGCTGCGTATCTGCGTCTCGTGACAGTGCTGGGTCTCTCCTGCCTGCTGCCTCCTCTCCCCGACCCCCGCCGCGGCCCTCCGGAGTGTCTCACACATAAATTACAGCCGCAGGCTAGCACGCACGTGCTGGTCTCTGTGCTTAGCAGCTTGTCTCTCCCGCAAACCATTACTGCTAGCGCCAGCCTTCCTGTCGGTCTTCCGAGCCTGGACGCAGGCAGGCTGCTTCCTCTAACGCAGGCCGCGTCCCCTCTCAGGGCTTTCTCCAGGTATCCTCAGCGCCCCGCCCCCCACTCGGCTCCTTTCCCGGACCATCCGTCTGCCGGCTCGCCTACCCTCCAAACCATCTGCAGCCTGCAAGGTCCAGATCAATACCGCCCTCCATTAGAAAGTTCTCCCATCCTCTCAAAGTCCAGACATTTATTGTCTCTACTATTCTCACAGTATTTCAGACGCAAGATTTTTCTACTTGTGTGTGCGCACGTGTGCTCAGTCATGTCCGACTCTGCAATCCCGTGGAGTGTGCCCGGCCAGGCTCCTCTGCCCATGGGATTTCCCAGGCAAGAATGGAGGAGTGGCTTGCCATTTCCTTCTCCAAGGGCTCTTCCCGACCGAGATCGAACCTACATCTCCTGCACTGGCAGGTGGACTCTCTCCCGCTGACCCACCAGGGAAGCCCCTGGCACATAGCACCTGCTCGGTAAATGCCTGCTAATAACGCGGCTATTATCACCTGTGCTCCCATTTGCCACAGCTGCTGAGTCCCCCTTGGCAGGCTCCCTTGCTCCCACCCAGGCCTTTGCTGCCTCCTCTGGGTTCTGGGTCACCCCCTCCAGCCTGTCACTGCCCTGGCACTGTCACAAGCGGCTGTCTGAACCAGATGCATCCTGAGGACAATTCCTGGAGAGACTCTGGTGCCCAGACCAGGAACACCAAGATGAGCAGAACCCCTCAGATAAACATTTTAACAAATCTTTTTCTCAGCATCGACGTACTAAGCATAACACTAGCCCATTCTGATCGGAACAACGAAACTCTGAATCCTTGTTTTTGTCTGCCGCTTAATTTTTTATCACTAACACCTTTTGTTAATTCTGTTCAACATTGTCTTAGGGTAGGCCCCCACTAACACTGACCTTACCAAGAGGTCTCAATTACATGATCCTTTTTTAAAAACCATCCCTACTTGCTAAATTGCTTTTTCTTACAAATCTACACCCACTGATAGGATTTAAAAATTTCAAAAGACCCGTAAGTGTCCTCTCCATCTGACAAAGTGTGAATCTTTGTGAAAGGAAGGCGGTCATTTAAGCGAAAGGGAAGTGATCTGTGTCCGTTTCATAAATCAAGACTGTTACTTCTCCCCAAGGGGAGACGTCAAAAGCTCAGACGGTCTAATCCTTTCTGAAGTGTGGCATATTGCAAGAAAACTGTAAAATTCATGCAGTGAACAGTCATTTTCCCTGTCCAGCATCCTGCCCCGATCCCCCCCCCGGTCACCCTGCNTAAATTACAGCCGCAGGCTAGCACGCACGTGCTGGTCTCTGTGCTTAGCAGCTTGTCTCTCCCGCAAACCATTACTGCTAGCGCCAGCCTTCCTGTCGGTCTTCCGAGCCTGGACGCAGGCAGGCTGCTTCCTCTAACGCAGGCCGCGTCCCCTCTCAGGGCTTTCTCCAGGTATCCTCAGCGCCCCGCCCCCCACTCGGCTCCTTTCCCGGACCATCCGTCTGCCGGCTCGCCTACCCTCCAAACCATCTGCAGCCTGCAAGGTCCAGATCAATACCGCCCTCCATTAGAAAGTTCTCCCATCCTCTCAAAGTCCAGACATTTATTGTCTCTACTATTCTCACAGTATTTCAGACGCAAGATTTTTCTACTTGTGTGTGCGCACGTGTGCTCAGTCATGTCCGACTCTGCAATCCCGTGGAGTGTGCCCGGCCAGGCTCCTCTGCCCATGGGATTTCCCAGGCAAGAATGGAGGAGTGGCTTGCCATTTCCTTCTCCAAGGGCTCTTCCCGACCGAGATCGAACCTACATCTCCTGCACTGGCAGGTGGACTCTCTCCCGCTGACCCACCAGGGAAGCCCCTGGCACATAGCACCTGCTCGGTAAATGCCTGCTAATAACGCGGCTATTATCACCTGTGCTCCCATTTGCCACAGCTGCTGAGTCCCCCTTGGCAGGCTCCCTTGCTCCCACCCAGGCCTTTGCTGCCTCCTCTGGGTTCTGGGTCACCCCCTCCAGCCTGTCACTGCCCTGGCACTGTCACAAGCGGCTGTCTGAACCAGATGCGTCCTGAGGACAATTCCTGGAGAGACTCTGGTGCCCAGAACAGGAACACCAAGATGAGCAGAACCCCTCAGATAAACATTTTAACAAATCTTTTTCTCAGCATCGACGTACTAAGCATAACACTAGCCCATTCTGATCGGAACAACGAAACTCTGAATCCTTGTTTTTGTCTGCCGCTTAATTTTTTATCACTAACACCTTTTGTTAATTCTGTTCAACATTGTCTTAGGGTAGGCCCCCACTAACACTGACCTTACCAAGAGGTCTCAATTACATGATCCTTTTTTAAAAACCATCCCTACTTGCTAAATTGCTTTTTCTTACAAATCTACACCCACTGATAGGATTTAAAAATTTCAAAAGACCCGTAAGTGTCCTCTCCATCTGACAAAGTGTGAATCTTTGTGAAAGGAAGGCGGTCATTTAAGCGAAAGGGAAGTGATCTGTGTCCGTTTCATAAATCAAGACTGTTACTTCTCCCCAAGGGGAGACGTCAAAAGCTCAGACGGTCTAATCCTTTCTGAAGTGTGGCATATTGCAAGAAAACTGTAAAATTCATGCAGTGAACAGTCATTTTCCCTGTCCAGCATCCTGCCCCGATCCCCCCCCCGGTCACCCTGCTCCTCTGACATCTGGGGGAGCATTTAGACAGGAGAGCTGGCCCCCTTCTCCACCCAGTCCTGGCAGAGCTCCCTGCTGGCCGGCCAGAGCGAAGTCTTTCTGGGGGCTCTGCTTGTGGAGAAGGCGCCAGCTGTGGCCTGGCCCTGCATCTTGCCTCCAAGGCGGGCCTACGTGGGGACCACGCTGTGGCACCTCTGCTCAGACCCTCTGCACCCCTGGGCCTCTGTCCCTTCCAAGTCTGCTCTTCACCCTTCGGTCTAACTTAGGGACCCCACATCTTTCCAGGAAATCCTCCTTTCTCATCTTAAATGGTCATAATTTCTACCATTGTCAACTACAGACCCTGGCTAATACAATGGATCCAGGCTGAGTATCCAGTGTCACCAGGCACCCCATGTTTGCTCACTCCCTGGGCCACACTGTCCCTCCCCAGGAGGGAGGTGTGATTTGCCACATGCATGGTGCGTGTGTTACCAAACCCCACCCCCTAGGTGGCTAAAAGGTGGAAATGACCCAAATGTTCCCCAACTGATGAATGTACAAACAATATGTGGCACATCCATACGGTGGAATATTACTCAGGCATGGAAAAGAGTAAAGTGCCAACACATGCTACAAGGACGAATCTTAGGAATTGATTTGCTGCCTGAGAGGCCAGCCACAAAAGCCCAAATGTTGCCTGATTCCATTTACGTGAAATACACAGAATGGGCGCATCCATACACACAGAAAGCAGGCTGGCAAGTGCCAGGGGCTGGGAGACGGGGCGCAGGGGGTGACTCCTTAATGGATACTGAGCTTTCTTCTGCAGTGATGAAAATATTCTGGAAGTAGAGGTGGAAGTCGTACAACCACACAGTATACTAAATGTCACTGAACTGTATACTTTATTGTTTTTAATTGTGCTCTTTAAAATGGGTACTTCTATGTCATGTGAATTTCACCTCAAAAAAGAAAATACAAGAATCAACAGCCGAACGCATAAAGTAGATGTAATACACCCACAAACACACACACAGAGGAACATTCCTCAGTCATAAAAGAAGAATAAAAGTTTGTCATATGCAACATGGAAGGCCTTGGAAGGGATCATGCTGAGTAAAACAAGTCAAAGAGAGAAAGATCGATACTGTACATCATCACTCATACGTGGAATTTTAAAAATAAAGTGAGTGACTGTAACAAAGCAGAGACTGAGTCTCAGATACAGTGAACAAACTAGGGAGAAGGTAGGAGAGGGAAGCGGGGAAGGACTTGAGAGGGGCAGGGGATTAAGAAGTGCAAATGACTACGTTCAGAATAAACACACTACGAGGACCTGCTGCGCAGCACAGGCATAGAGAGGCAATATTTTACAGTGACTTCATTTTCCATTTATTTACTGTTGGTCACACTGGGCTTTCTCTAGTTGCGGTGCGAGGGGACTAATCTTCATTTTGATGCTCGGGCTTCTCACTGTGGTGGCCTCTCATTACCGAGCACAGGCTTCAGGACTGCGGGCTTCAGTAGTTGCAGCTCGGGGGCCCTCAAGCATGGCTCCGTAGTTGTGGTGCTTGGGCTTAGCTGCTCCGCAGCACCTGGGATCTTCCTGGACCAGGATTCAACCTGTGTCCCCTACATTGGCAGGCAGATTCTTATGCGCTGCACCACTAGGGAAGTCCCACTATAATGTAATGTAGTCCCCTTTAAATGTAATATAATCTCTAAGAATTCTGATTCGCTGTCATACACCTGCAACTATAATAGTACCGTAAATCAACTATATCTTAATTAATCAATTAATTCAATGAAATAAAGGCTTAGCGCAGAAGGAAGAAAGCAAGGAGGGAAAGAACTTAGGAAGGGAGGGAAGGACAGGGAGAGAGAGCAGAAGAAGAGAAAGAAGCGCAACCCAGGGAAGTGATATTCCCGTCTTACAGACGAGGAAGGGAAGACTGAGAGCAGGTCCATGCTCAGGCCCAGACCCAGGGGCTCCTCCTAGACAGTCACAGCCTCCCAAGCCCTCAGTCAGAAGAGGCCAGGGTGAGCGGAGGGACAGGCAGGCTTTCCCACAACAGAGTGTGTGCATGCGTGTGTGTGAGAGAGAGACAGAGAGAACCCATCTGGGTCTAACAAACGATAACAGACAGCAGTTGACCTCTGCCGATGAGCTCCAATGAAAATCACCCTCAGTCTGGGGATGAGGTCCCTGGTGGCTCCGACAGCCAAGAACCTGCCTGCAGTGCAGGAGACGCAGGTTCAGTCCCTTCGTCGGGAAGATCGCCTGCAGAGGGGGACGGCTGCCCACTCCAGTGTTCCTGCCTGGAGGGTCCCATGGACAGAGGAGCCTGATGGGCTACAGTCCATGGGGTCACAAAGAACTGGGCACGACCGAGGGACTAACAGTAACACTTGTTAAGTACCCAACTATTAACGAATGATAAAGAAACCCATTTCCGTGTCTCCTGTTTACACTAACTTCCACTGACACACAGCCCAGCGTCACCACAAAGACAAGCTAGGGTCCTCCCACGCTTCTTATTCAGCTTCTATCACGATGTGCCTCCTTTCTGCCTCCTCCCCTCCTCATCTGTGCCTTCAACTACTAGACGTTATTCCATCATGTTAATGCTTGTTTAATCTTATGCCTTCAGAGCCCTATTCGTTTTCCAGTACTGAATAGTATTTTTGCCCTCCTAATGCTATTCATTTAGTTATTTTCAATTTGATGATCTGTACTTGACAGTTTTTGACCTTCTATTCAAAATCAAAGTCCTCATTACATTCACCTTTTAAAAAAAAATCATAGCAGAGTTTTCTTGGATTATTGGCCAGATGGCATCACTTAAAAAAAAAAAAAAAATCCAGAAGTCTGACACAAAGCTACAACTACCAAATAGCTTATACTGGAGGAAAATGCAAAGATATGACAGCTAATACAATAAAACTCATTCTTTTCCATCCTGTTTAAAAACAAAATGCCAATCTAATAGCAGAAATATATCAGCAGTGTTTATTATCTGCCAAGTAGTAGGGTTATAAATAAAAGTAATTCTGAGTGCTTGTAAAGAGTCTTGACACCAGTAAATCATTCCTCCTTCCCCTGTGCTGTTAACTGTCCACCCCTTCAACACAGCTTGTCAGGAAGAGGGGCCAAGACTATTCAAACAAAGCCTGCTGGATCCGTGCAGGAGGATCTCCTTACCACCCCAGCCCAACACCCAACAATATGCCTTAACCTCTCAACAACACCAACTTTCCAAGAGCTCAACAACCGTGAAGCCCTTCTGAGTATTTTTTTAAATCTCAAGAAATAAAGGTGGAAAGAAGTTCACTGACAAACCCATTACTTTAGGAGTAATTCTCAAATAAAAATTATTTCCAAGAGGAATATATACTGCAAAAGGCAAAAAACTGTGAGTTGGGAGAAATTGATGAATATGCAAAGCATGTATTTTAGTGAAGAAAACTACACCAGATCTCTCAAGAATGTATTAAACACTGACATGGTTTGAATAATGATGACTACTTACTACAACTGTACTTGTGAACACAGGCAGTGGGCAGCGACACCAGCAACAAGAGGGAAGAAAACGCTGAGCCTGAGCTCTGGG
>SJYA01008073.1:0-17905 GCA_006410615.1 Neotragus moschatus | reverse complement strand
AGGAAGATCCCCTGGAGAATATTCCAATTATGCTAATAGAGACCTGAGAAGTATATAATCAAAGTAAAGAAAGGAGGAGGTGTTGGAAAACACAGCAAAACACAGTAAAAGGTAAATATAGATTTCCAACGCCAACTGGCAAAAGTTAAAGAAATAATTTCTTCCATGGGCTGAGTAAATAATCAAGAAATCAAACAGTCAGTCCTAAAGGAAATCAACCCTGAATATCCTTTGGGAAGGACTGATGCTGAAGCTGAAGCTCCAAGCCTTTGGGCACCTGATGCAAAGAGCCCACTCACTGGAAAAGACTGATTCTGGGAAAGATTAAAGGCAAAAGGAGAAGGGAGCAGCAGAGGATGAGAGGTTAGACGGCATCACTGACTCAATGGACATAAAATAGTGGAGGACAGAGGAGCCTGGTGGGCTGCAGTCCATGGGGTGGTACAGAGTTGGACATGATTGGGCAACTGAACGACAACAACAGATAATCAAGAAGATGTAAAATTCTTTCTTACGTCTGATCTATTCTCCTTTTCCTCCAAGTCACAACGTTGATCTGTTGGAAGAAACGGGGGAGGGGGAGGCGTTTTTATTCATCCTACTTGAAATGAAATAAAATATGCACCCAACACTCATCTGACCTTTTACTTTTCCTGAGATGGTGAAAATGCAGAGAAGACGTGCCTACAGCAGACGGTTCTTTCCCTGATGTATGCGTGTATGTGTTTCTGTGTGTGTGAATCCTGACTGTTCTAATAGGACGGCAGACAGATAAAGAGATAAGGCAGGGACCCTTGCCCTTGGTTTGTGGCTGTGTTCAAGTGAAGTTCCACTGGTTCCAGTATTTTACGCTGACAGCTCCTTTGCTTTGCTCTCTGCAGACTCTCCCTAAAGGGTGATGACTACAGGACTGCAGTCAGGGCACAGAAGAGATAAAGCCATTAAGTTCCCATTCCCATCCCTCCTGTCACCTCAATCTACAGTGTGTCTGGATTTAGACTGTCTCGACCTAGGGGGAATCACTATGCTTTGAGCTTAGTAGAAGTATCACCAATATGGGAAACGACTCAAGCCTCAGATGGAGGTTACAGTGGCTTGATTAAAAGAAGTTTCTCAGACACTGACATTTGGAATGGTCTGTCCCCTGGGACATTTTCACAGCCTGGGGTACTGCAGTACAGTCAGGTTAAGGAAGGAGGAGAGGTACATCTTTCTCTCTAAAAGTGGGTGAAGGGGACACCACAAGGGGGAGAGGGAGAGGAGAGATCTACAGCACGTTGTTAGGCAGAGCAGTTTCAGGAAGGAGTACTAGCATAAATCAGGGGGTTTTCTGGTGGCGCAGATGGTAAAGAACCCGCCTGCCAGTGCAGGAGAGGTAGGTTCANCTTTCTCTCTAAAAGTGGGTGAAGGGGACACCACAAGGGGGAGAGGGAGAGGAGAGATCTACAGCACGTTGTTAGGCAGAGCAGTTTCAGGAAGGAGTACTAGCATAAATCAGGGGGTTTTCTGGTGGCGCAGATGGTAAAGAACCCGCCTGCCAGTGCAGGAGAGGTAGGTTCAATCCCTGGGTTGGGAGGATCCCCTGGAGAAGGAAATGGCAACCCACTCCAGTATTCTTGCCTGGGAAATCCTATGGACAGAAGAGACTGGTGGGCTACAGTCCATGGGGTTGCAAAGAGCCAGACAGCTTAATGATTAAACAACAGCAACAGAACTAGTGTAAAACAACCCCTTTAAAATATATTTTTTATCTGACTGTGGCAGGGCTTAGCTGGGGCATATGGGATCTAGTTCCCTGACCAGAGACTGAATCCAGGCCCACCACTGCATTGGGAATGCAGAGTCTTAGACACTGGACCACCAGGGAATTCACGAAACAACTACTTTATTTTAAAGTTATATTCTATTTATTTATTTTGCTGTGATGGGCCTTAGTAGTAGCACATACCATCTTTGATCTTCACCGGGGCATGTGGGATTTTTAGTTGCTGCATGTAGGATCTAATTCCGTGTGTGCGTGTGTGTGTGTGTGTGTGTGTGTGTGTGTGCTCAGTTGTGTCCGACTCTTGCAACCCTGTGGACTGCACCTCTCCAGGCTATCCTGTCCATGGGATTTCCCAGACCAGAAAACAGAAGCGAGTTGCCATTTCCTTCTCCAGGGGAATCTTCCCAACCCTAGGATCAAATTGGAATCTTCTGTATCTCCTGCATTGGCAAGCAGATTCTTTACCACTGAGCCACCTGGGAAGCCCCCTAATTCCCCAACCAGGACTCAAACCCAGGTCCCCTGCCTTGAGAGCTCAGAGTCTTAGCCACTGGACCACCAGGGAAGTCCCAAAGCAACTTTAATATACCTATGTTAGTTCCTATGTTAGTTTCCTGTCACTGCTGTTAACAAATTTCCCCACCCTTGGTGGCTTAAAATAATAGGATTATATTCTTTCACTGTTTGGGAGGACAAAAGTCAGAAATTCATTTCACTAGGCCAAGATCAGGGTGTCAGCTGGGCTGTATTCCCTCCGGAGATTGTGGTCGAGATCCACGTCTTGCCTCTCCAGTTTCTGGAGGCTACTGTGCTTTCCTGGCCGCTTTCCTGCAGCCACGCTGCCTTCTCCTCTCCTCTGTGTCAAATCTCCCTCTGCATTTGTTGTGTAAGGACACTCGTGTCTGTATCAAAGGCCCATCCAGACGATCCAGGATAATCTCGCCGACTCCTGACCCTTTACTTAATCACACTTACAAAGACCCTTTTTCTCTATCAGGTAACATTTATAGGCTCTGGGAAATAGGACCCAGTATTTCTGTGGGGTGGGCTTCCCAGTTGGTGATAGTGGTAAAGAACCCACCTGCCAGTACAGGAGACAGAAGAGACTTGGGTTCAGTCTCTAAATCAGGAAGATCCCCTGGAGGAGAGCATGGCAATTCATTCCAGTATTCTTGCCTGGAGAATCCCATGGACAGAGAAGCCTGGTGGGCTACAATCCGTGGGGTCGCACAGAGACAGACATGACTGAAGCCACTTAGCATACACGCATGATCTTTGTGGGGCATTATTCAGCCTATTAGGTGTGTGTGTGTGTTTGTGTGTGTGTGTGCGCACACTCAGGTGCTCAGTGGTGTTCGACTCTTTGTGACCCCATGAACTATAGCCTGCCAGGTTCCTCTGTCCATGGGATTCTCCTGGCAAGAATACTGGAGTGGGTTGCCATTTCTTCCTCCAAGGGATCTTCCTGACCCAGGAATCAAACGTGTGTCTCTTGTGTCTCCTGCATTGCAGGAGAATTCCTTTGTTGAGCCACTGGGGAAGCCCCTCAGCCTACTAAGGTACTTAGTAAATATTTTCCATCTACTTTCAGGAGTTTTCTGCTGTACTTATAGCACAGAGATGGTGTATAATAAAAGAGGATGATTCTAGTTCCTTAAATTCCAACAGTGGTGAATTCTTTGGGGATGTCTGAAAATATTGCTGGTTGGTCTTCATTTTTACAGTAGTTATGAATTTCAGAGTATGTATCTGTTCCTGCACATATGTTCTTATAAAATTTTTTAATGATTTCTGACTACATCGGTCTTTGTGGCTGCGTGGGCTTTCTCTAGTTGAGGCCAGTGGAGGCTGTTCTCTAGGCGCATGGGCTTCTCATTGCCAAGATTTCTCTTATTACAGAGCATGGGCCAAGTCGTTGTGACACACGGGCTTGGTTGCTCCATGGCATGTGGGATTTTCCTGGACCAGGGATTGAACCAGTGTCCCCTGCATTGGCAGGCAGATTCTTAACCACTGGACCGTCAGGGAAGCCCGCATCATGTTCTTATGGTATACTGGCCAATGCAACATTATGATATCAGGTGCTCTGTAAAATTTTGGAGAGGGAAATCAAGTGGGCCATCCCAATAAGAGAGCCAACACCCACTCGTCAAGTTGATCTCCCAGTTTCCAACTTCCACAGAAACTTGAACGCCAAATTACATCTCCTGATGCCCAGGATGCTTTGTGAGACAGGCTGATTCACTCCCTCCATAATCTCATAAACCCCAATAAGTATCAGTGATCCCCAGAATCCTTGGGATCCATGTCTAGTTTTTCCCTCGGTTATTGTAATCATAGATACTTGGCACCATCTGGCTCTAAATTTTGGGGGTTGAGGTGGGTTCAGAGTCATTTACCACATAAAGATCACATATTCCAAAGAAAGCGAGCCATCCAATACACAGCAATGATAAAACAAAAATGAAAGCATTATTCGGGCAGGAAGTCCTCTGCATGGCAGATAAAGCACGGTAATGGTATCTCCAGCACATGGGCCCAGGACCGACTATAAATGATCCCTTCAAGTCCCTCTGTGCACACGTGTTAAAGGACTTCCAGATGTCCTCATGGGCAGGCCCTCTGTTCTGTGATCCGGGTCTCACCCACCATATGGAGCTGATTTGGTGTCATGATAGAATGATGCAAGATGAAACACCAGCTGCTCTGCTAGCTACAGAAGAGTTGGTAAATTGTTTAAGGCCTCATCATTTGTCTAGCTGGAGGTCCCCACGGCAAATGCCTCCTGATTTCTGTGGGGTAAGGAGACGTGGGGGCACACCCTAAGGACGGGCTCTCTGTGAAACATATAAATGACTATGTCAGTGCCCTGGAAAGACCCCATGTATTCTGGGATCTTATCACAATCCTCAGTCCACAGCCAGAAGTTTGGGGTGAAATTGGAGATGTGAGATGCAAAGCAGGGGTAAGAATCCTCTGTGTGCTGTCCTCCTCGGGTTTTATTTCATGACTGGAGGTACCCACTCCTCTTGGTTACAGCCAATGGCCACTCCCATGGCAGCTTTCAGTGATACTTGCAGAGCCAGAGAGAATTAGGATCACAGGAGGGTGTTTTGTTGTTTTTCAGTTGCTAAGTCGTGTCTGACTCTTTGTGACCCCATGGACTGCAGCACGCCAAGCTTCCCTGTCCTTCACTATCTCCTGGAGTTTGCTCAAACTCACGTCCACTGAGTCGGTGATGCTATCTAACCATCTCATCTTCTGTTGCTCACTTCTCCTTTTGCCCTCAGTCTTTCCTAACATGAAGGTCTTTTCCAATGAGTTGGCTCTTTGCATCAGGTGGCCAAAGTATTGGAGTGTGTTTAGAGAATGTTTACTTCTACTCTATTTTTCCAAGGAAGAAAAAGGCAAGAGTACATAATTTATCCATTATTCATATCTTAGGGCCTCTGCCTCCCAATTCCGTTTTTGATGCATATAATATTTATATTGATTTGCTACACACATATGTATATACATGCTGACATATGTAATATAAAGATACACAATAAGCCAGCTCCTGATTATCTACCACTGTCCTCTCTTTTATCCAGGTTTTTCATCCAAGAATGGCTTTTTCTTCTTACCAATACAGTTTCTGCAATCACCACTTGGTCTGTGTTTATGGAAAGTATATTGTAATTGCCATTCTCTTCAACTCAACCCCTGAAGAACGCTTCCAAAAGAAAAGAACAAAAATTTCTAGCCCAAGTGCCAAAATATTTATGCTGAAGTCAGATAAAAATGAAGTTTGTAGACGTGCCATTTCAACTTCTTTGCATCTTCTTGATTATTGGTACCTGCTATAGTCTGAGAGTTTGTGTCCCTCAATGTAATAGTACCAGGAAGTAGGGCCTTTGGGAGGTGATTAGGTCAGGAGCATAGAGCCCCTGGGAATGGAATTAGTGCCCTTACAAAAGAGACCTCATGTTACTGCCTCCCAATTTCTGATCCAATGCCCTTTCTGCACGTGGATGGCCTGTCTGTAATGGGTGTCATCTTAAACAAGGTTGCCTTGATTTGAAAATCAAAGGAAAGTTCACTGCATTGAAATGCTCCAATCAGAAGCTGCTGTCAGGTTGAGCTGGACTTGAGTATTGGGAGGAAAACCCAGAGCCACCTGTTACCAGAATCTTGTCCGCTTTGCTGACCTTCTGTAATATAGTTCTCATCAAATTTCACTGTCAGTTTCACTGCCACTGTGTGGCAGGTAGACACAAAACATAATGAAGCTTCATATGCATAACCGTACTCAGAGATAAGATACACAAAGATATATTGGTACCCAGTCATGAAATATAGATGTTTTGGCAAATACCAGGATGCGTTCACGCTCAGTCACTTCAGTTGTGTCCGACCCTTTGCAACCCCATGGATTGTGGCCTGCCAGGCTTGTCAGTCTAAGGGGTTCTCGAAGCAAGAATACTGGAGTGGGTTGCTGTGCCCTCCTCCAGGGGATCTTCCCGACCCAGGGATCAAACCTGTGTCTCCTGCATCTCCTGCATTGCATATTCCTTACAGCTGAGCCACCAGGGAAGCCCCACGAGGACGTACAGTGGCTTCATATTTACACCATTTTCTCTTTTCCTGGTTACAAGCCATCAAATACAGTAATTAATGTTCTGACCCATCTGCATGCCTCCAGTCACTTACTCTTCCTGTCTTTTTTCACATTTCCACCAAAAATAATGTCCTTTGTATGTCAGTCTTCTGTCTCAGAAGCCATCAATAGCCTCCTGTTGCCTGTTGAGTAATGACAAAGCCTTGTCTTAGGGCATTCTAAGCCCAGCACCAAAACTGGTGAGTAGGTTTCAATTGCTGCACCCACCCTGATGGATTTTGCCCTCCCTGCTTGGAGCCTCTTGTTGAAAAGGGATCTGATGCTACATCTGAACTCAATAAGAAGGCACAGCATGATTGATAGGGGATGTCTGCCATGATGTGGTATCTGGGAGTGAAAGCCCAAGGCTACATACTTCCCAGCCCTGCCAGACAGCATCTGGTCTCAGCTGTCACTCTGTCTCTATCCCAGCTCTTTGCTTTAGCAACTCCAGGTTGTCTTGTGTTCAGTTAAGGGAGGATAAAAGAGTACAGCAATGTCTTCCTCATCAGATTGTCAGATATTTAGAAATACCCAATCTATTCCACCTCTTAAAACCTTCTGTATCCAGCCCCTCCAGGCCATGCTCTTTGCCTCTGTCTTAGTCCAAACTCTCGTCAGCTCTCACCTGGCCTATTTGATTATTCTCCTGTTTGATCGTCGTTTCATTGTGTATTAAACTCTTCAGTGGCTCTCATTTCAATTGCTTTTACTTGGCTTCTAACCACTCACCCTCCCAATATTTTAGCTAATGCTAACCCAACAGTTGTATCTCTACCATACCTTCAAATGCAACCAACTTTTTTTTTTAATGTAGACCATTTTTTTAAGGTCTTTATTGAATTTGTTACAATATTGCTTCGTCTTTTGTTTTGGTTTTTAGGCTGCGAGGCATGTGGGACTGTAGCTCTCCAACCAGGGATCGAACCCACAGCCCTTCATTGAAAGGCAAATTCTTAACCGCTGGATCCCCAGGGATAGGAAGTCCCTCAACCTGTGATTAAGGTCAACTTTACCTGTAAGTTCCTTGAGACCAGGGTCCATGTCTTATTCATCTTTGTAACTCACATGACCTATTATTTTGTTTACAATACTGTTGACATTAGATCAACATTTGAATGAATGGATTAATGAGTGAACAAAGATCTGAGGCTGTTGTGAGTGTGAAAAAAGTGCTTAAAGTATTCTAGAAATTCAGACTTTGGATTGGAGGGCATTTTGAGTACTGTGACCCACAGAGATCTACTCATTGGAGGGATCTGGAGTTCTACAAAAATTACCTGGGGGATCAAGACCATCCTCATGGAAAAGAAATGCAAAAAAGAAAAATGGCTGTCTGGGGAGGCCTTACAAATAGCTGTGAAAAGAAGAGAAGCGAAAAGCAAAGGAGAAAAGGAAAGATATAAGCATCTGAATGCAGAGTTCCAAAGAATAGCAAGAAGAGATAAGAAAGCCTTCCTCAGCGATCAATGCAAAGAAATAGAGGAAAACAACAGAATGGGAAAGACTAGAGATCTCTTCAAGAAAATTAGAGATACCAAGGGAACATTTCATGCAAAGAGGGGCTCGATAAAGGACAGAAATGGTATGGACCTAACAGAAGCAGAAGATATTAAGAAGAGGTGGCATGAATACACAGAAGATCTGTACAAAAAAGATCTTCATGACCAAGATAATCACGATGGTGTGATCACTCATCTAGAGCCAGACATCCTGGAATGTGAAGTCAAGTGGGCCTTAGNGCAGAGTTCCAAAGAACAGCAAGGAGAGATAAGAAAGCCTTCCTCAGCGATCAATGCAAAGAAATAGAGGTGCCCTCTGAAGTACCCGAAACTTAGCTAGAGATCAAAAGAGCTTCAAGAGTTCTATTTAGGAAGTTTTATCAAAAAGATCAATTAAAAGGGTTTATAACATTTGGTCAGATTTAGTCAATGTTGATGGCTGTATCATTTAACTTGTTGATATGTCACAATAGGCCTAAATACCAAGGCTCGAGGTCTAGTGAAAGTCAGCTCCGCCATCTTCTACCTAGTTGACTCTAATCAGTTTTTTATGGCTGTGTCATTCTTAACAAAATGCTTTTATCTAACTAATTGTAATCCAATTCTAGAAAATCCTGATCATGCATAACTCTTTTTAGAATTTTATCATACTTTTTGTTTTTTAACTGAAAACATACCTCTTACTTTCCTTTCAGTTCATTTCTTCTGCTCAGTTGTGTCCAACTCTTTGCAACCCCATGAATTGCAGCACACGAGGACTCCCTGTCCATCACCAACTCCTGGAGTTCACTCAGCTTCACATCCATCGAGTCAGTGATGCCATTCAGCATCTCATCCTCTGTCGTCCTCTTCTCCTCCTGCCCAGAATCTTTCCCAGTATCAATATCTTTTCCAATGAGTCAACTCTTCACATGAGGCGGCCAAAGTATTGGAGTTTCAGCTTTAGCATCATTCNCAATTGCACTCATTTCACATGCTAGTAAAGTAATGATCAAAATTCTCCAAGCCAGGCTTCAGCAATACGTTAGGGAATTCAACACCACCAAATCAGCTTTACAACAAATGCTAAAGGAACTTCTCTAGACAGGAAACACAAGAGAAAGAAAAGGCTTATAAAAACAAACCCTAAACAATAAAGTAAATGGTAATAGGGTCATTTATATCAATAATTACCTTAAATGTAATGGATTAAATGCTCCAACTAAAAGACACAGACTGGCTAAGTGGATACAAAAACAAAACCCCTGTATATGTTGTTTACAAGAGACCCACTTTTGACCTAGGGACACATACAGTCTGATAGTGAGGGGCTGGAAAAAATATTCCATGCAAATTGAAATAAAAAGAAAAGCAGGAGTAGCAATACTCTTCAGATAAAATCGAATTTAAAATAGAGACTATTACAGTAGACAATGATAAATTTTACAACACAGGGAATATAGCCAATACTTTATAATAAGTAGAAATGGACTATATCTTTCAAAATTGTGAATCACAATGTCATACACCTGAAATTTCTGTAAGAATGTACATCAACTATATCTCAAGAAAAATATACAAACGACTGTGAATTCAAGTGCTGTATCATTTTTACCTATCAAATCAGCAAAGATTATGGAAGGAAATAATAATTCATGACTGAGGGTGCAGGGAAATGCCACTCTCACAAATAGTTTATATTGTTGATGACAGTATAAACTGATACTTCCTTTTTAAAAAATTTACTTATTTTTAATTGAAGGATAATTGCTTTAGTGATACTTCCTTTTGAAAGCTAACTTAGCAATATGTTTTCAAAATGTTAGTTTTACAAACATTTTGGCAAGAAAGTTCACATCAAAATTTTAAAATATTAAAATAAATATTAAATTAAAAATATTAAGAATGTTTACCAAGATTTTCTACAAGATTTTTAATGAAACCTAGTAATTGGTTGAAATCTAATGCTGACCAATAAGGCACCAGATATATAAGTTGTTTATTGATACAGTGGATTACATTTTAGTCATTAAAAATAATATTTTAGATAGATAGTTATAGGAAGATCTTCATTCTATATTTTTAAATTTAAAAAGTGAATTATAACACAGTCATGGAGTTACCACGAGTCCATTTTTATAAACTGATTTATGTAAAGACCTAAAACATATATATACATATCACCAGTTGTTTCTAAGTAGTGGGATGACTATGAATTCCATGACTATGATTTTTAAGGTTGCCTTCTTATGTAAATTAAAAAAATATACTATTTTTGTCATGAGTTCAGTGGAGCTGGCACTTACATACACTAACAGGAATGTAAAATAATACACTCAAGAGTGTCAATTGGCAATATGTTTTACAATTATTAAATTGTGTGTATATTTTGGCCTACTCATTCTAATTCTTGGAATTTATTCTAAGAATTAGCCATAGCTATGTCTAAAGATTTATATGCAAACATTTTCATTGGATTTTATTTATAGTGTCAGAAAATTGGAAATAGCTTGAAAATTGAACATAAAAGGGTGGTTAAATATGTTATGGTGCAGGAATCTGAAAAAACTGGCATAGATGATCTTCTATACAAAGCAGAAATAGAGACTCAGAAGTTGAGAACAAATGCATGGATGCCAAGGGGGAAGGTGGGGATGGGGTCAATTAGGAGGCNAGCTTGAAAATTGAACATAAAAGGGTGGTTAAATATGTTATGGTGCAGGAATCTGAAAAAACTGGCATAGATGATCTTCTATACAAAGCAGAAATAGAGACTCAGAAGTTGAGAACAAATGCATGGATGCCAAGGGGGAAGGTGGGGATGGGGTCAATTAGGAGGCTGGGACTGACATGCATGTACTATTCATAATGTGTATAAAATAGATAGCTAAAGAGAACCTGGAGTATAGAAAAGGGACTCTGCTCAGTGCTCTATGGTGACTTAGATGGGAAGGAAATCCAAAGAAGAGGGGACATATGGTGATATACATGTTTCTATGCCATTCTCTCAAATCATCCCACCCTCGCCCTCTCCCACAGAGTCCAAAAGTCTGTTCTTTACACCTGTGTCTCTTGCTGTCTCACATACAGGGTCATCATTACCATCTTTCTAAATTCCATATATGTGCATTAATATACTGTATTGATGGTTTTCTTCCTGACTTACTTCACTCTGTATAATAGGCTCCAGTTTCATCCATCTCATTAGAACTGATTCAAATGAATTACTCAAATAGCTGAGTAATATTCCATTGTGTATATGTACCACAGGTTTCCTATCCATTCGTCTGCCAGTGGGCATCTAGGTTGCTTCCATGTCCTGACTATTGTAAACAGTGCTGTGATGAACATTGGGGTACACGTGTCTCTTTCAATTCTGGTTTCCTTGATGTGTATGCCCAGCAGTGGGATTGCTGGGTCATATGGCAGACACAAATGTAAAGAACAGACTTTTGGACTCTGTGGGAGAAGGTGACGGTGGGGTGATTTGAGAGAATACCATTGAAACATGTATATTATCATATGTGAAATAGATCACCAGTCCAGGTTTGATGCATGAGACTGGGTGCTCAGGGCTGGTGCACCGGGATGACCCTGAGGGATGGCATGGGGAGGGAGGTGGGTGGGTGCGGTGTTCAAGATGGGGGACACAGGTACACCCATGGCTGATTCATGTGAATGTATGGCAAAAACCACTACAATGTTGTAAAGTAATTAGCCTCCAATTAGAAGAAATAAAATTTTAATATATATATATATATTAGAAAAAGAAAAATGTAAAAAAGAAAGAGGGGATATATGTATCTGCATAGATGATTCACTTTGCTGTACAGTAGAAATTAACACATTATTGTAAAGCAACTATACTCTAAAATTTTTTTAAATATTATGGCACAGAAATTGGTACATATATTATGGCCATTATAAACTGCATTGTATATTCAATGCAGCACTATTTACAATAGCTAGGACATGGAAGCAACCTAGAAGTCCATCAGCAGATAAGGAAGTTCTGGTACATTTACACAATGGAATATTACTCAGCTATAAAAAGGAACACATTTGAGTCAGTCCCAATAAGCTGGATGAACCTAGAGACTATTATGCAGAGTGCAGTTAAGTCAGAAAGAGACAAATACCATATGTTCACGCACATATATGGAACCTAGAAAGATGGTACTGACAATGCTATGTACAGGGCAGCAAAAGAAACAGACGTGAAGGACGGAGTTTTGAACTCACTGGGAGAAGAAGAGTGAGGGGTGATTAGCACTGAAACATACACATTACCATGTGTAAAATAGATAGCCTGTGCACATTTGATGTATGAAGCAGGGCACCCAAAGCCGATGCTCCATGACAACCTAGAGGGATGGGGGTGTGGGAGGGAGGTGAGTGGGAGATTCAAGGTGGAGAGAACACATGTGTACCTGTAGCTGATTCATATTGATACATGGGAGAAGCCGTCACCATCCTGTAAAGTAATTATACTCCAGTTAAATAAATTTTAAAAAGAAACCACATTGTAGAAGACTTTTTAATGTCACAAAAATGTTAGTGGTATGTATGTCTTATGGTAAGTAGAAAAATCAGATTTCAAAATGATGTGCATACACAGAATGATTCTGATTTTGAAAAATAAATTATATGATTAAAAGTAAAAAAATTCCTTCTTATGATTTATCTGTATTTTATGCTATCTCTTCAGTGAACTGGAGATACTTTTGTATAATCTATTTAATTTAAACAATATGAAGAATTATAAAAATATAGCATCTTTATGTTAACATTTTCTAAAAAGACCACTTTAGTAGAGTTGAAGTCATGAGGCTAAAATTTTTTTAATAATAATAATTGCTATTATTAATTTAATAGTTACTGCAGTCCAGACACTGCAAAATTCTTTATATGTCCTTGTAGTAAAACTATCAAATAGGAATTACTGTATCCTGACTTCAAAGATGGTGAGAGTGAGGCTCAGACAGATTAAATGACTTGCTCATGGTCACCCAATCAATAGAGAATGGAGATAGGATTTGAATGCTGATTTGTCTTTTAGATTCATGCTCTTGACTATACTGCCTTCATTCTCAGTTAAGCAGTTACAGATTATTTTAAAATCAGTTATTTTAGTGCCAGTTATGTAATTTGGTAGATTATCTAGACCTCTTTCTTTGTTCTTTCTTCTCTGCTATCTTTTTACAAATCTTACTCTCCATGGTTGGAAAATTTGTTCTATGTTTGATACTCTTGTGAGAGATTTGATATAGATACACGTCAAAGCTATTTGTATTCAGGGTTTGGGCTACACATTTATATTTGAACCCAGGTTATTCTTATCTCCTTTTATCAGTAGTCACTGAGAGCACTTTTGTATCAAAAGCCTGAAAACACTATCTTTCTCTTATATCTCTTAGATCTATGCGATAGATTCTGATTTTTTTCTCTTTTATATAAGCTTGACTCTTTTTTTCCTTCTAACTGTAATAGGGAAGAACAAATCTGACTCCATATTGGATCTGTTCCTTTTACTTTAACCTTTGTATTCTATTTTGTTACAAGTTAAGAATGTTGCCTAAAGCTTGAAATATACGATAGTCTTTTCTCAAGGCTCTGATCTTTAAAGGTATAATACTTACCCACTCATATAGAGATAAAGAGTTGCAGAACAGAGAATAACTTTGTCTTTTGGGAGGTTTACAGGAATATCATGACATGACCTACCTAGACAGTTGCAAGAACAAAGGAAATATTTGCAACCAACCACACCCCGTCCACTTTTAGTATAAAAGAAGTCTGAATTCTAATTTGAGAAAGATGGTTCTTCGGGACACTAGTCCATCATTTTTTCAGACTGTGACTTTCTGAATAAATCATTATTCCTTGCCCCAACTTCTTGTTTCTTGATTTATTGGCCTGTTGTGAGCTGAGCAGTATGAGCTTGGCCTTGGTAACATCTAATATGTGTTTACTTGTTGAAAAATTTCCAGCCCTCATATCAGTATGAATTAGCTGAAATCGAGTGGCAGTGGAGAGTAGGGACGTCAAGCCATGCATTTGTAAGTCTTGGCTGCAATCCCTTGCAAGTGTTGACAGGACAGTGAAACTTGGGGCAGTCTTATAGTCTGGAGCATCTGGAAGTCTATAGAGTAATGCGAAAGCAAGTAGCCACATCCTAGTTACTCTATACCCCTTGCTTTATTTTTCTTTGCAGCACTGATCATTACCAGTAATTATAGTTCCGTATGTTTGTTAGTTTATTCTCTGTCCCCTCTCTGTCTCCATGGAAGCAGGGACAATCTTACTCATAACTCAGTCTTCAGTAGGATAAGTAGACTCCTACTAGGATTCACCTAGAAGAATGTCTGGAATATAGTCTAGGCATTTAGTAAGTGTTTATTAAATCAACAAATAAAAGAACTGTGATGATGAATGACAGAGAAGAGAGAAGAAGAAAGACTGTGAGGGGAGAAAAATTAGGTAGGAAGGTTATGGAGGTAGGTTTAATGAAAGTTTTCCCCCAAGTGACTGTTCTGTCCGTAAACTAGACTCCTGCAATATTTTCCCTATTTAAAAGCAACAAAGTCTCCATTAGCAAAAATGTAGTTGTGAAAGTTAAATGAACACAGTCCACAATGATTTTACACAATTATTGTATCCACAGAATTGGAAAAAAAAAATCTTCAAAGTCCTTAGGTGACCTCAGCTATTGTATCACCAAATTCCAGTTAAGGCAGACAATTCCATAGCATGCCTCTGCCTGCAGGGTGGAATTCTCTTCTTTCTTCCCTTGTTGAGAAGTTCTAAAAATATGTGATTAGCAGTCAAACTTCAAAGCAGAGAGCCGGAGGAGGGCTTGACAGGAGCAACTTGAAAGGTATTTGAAATCTGTATGCCAGTAACTTAGTTAGTATTTTACTCAATTAAGTTCTTTTATGTTCCTATTATCTGCATTTATCCACAAATTGCAAGCATCATTTTAGTTTCTTTCTTTCTGTGTATCGACTTGTTCAGCTTCCTATGAGTCAGTTTACAAAGGAAAAGGGGGAACTTTCCCCAACATTTATGAACTCCTATTGTGCCAGGTATGGCACTGAAAACTTCATATGGATCATCCCATCTAATCTTCACAATACTCTGAGAGAGAGATGGCATTGAATCCACTTAAGAGATAAAAAAATTGATGTTCCAAAGGTAACTGTCTTGCCTAAGATCACACAAATAATGACTGGCAGAGGCAAGATGCAAACGAATTCTGCCAAAATATCACCACAGTTCTTATTGGTGGTGGTTGTGGTCAGACGCTTCAGTTGTGTCTGACTCTTTGCAACCCCATGGACTGTAGGCCACCAGGCTCCCCTATCCATGGGATTTTCCCAGCAAGAATATTGGAGTGGGTTGCCATTTCCTTCTCCAGGGGATCTTCCCAACCCAGGGATTGAAACCATATCTCCTGCATTGCAGGTGGATTCTTTACTGCTGAGCCACCAGGGAAATCCAAAGTTCTTACTGGTTTGTGGCTATTTATGGGCTCTGTGCTGCACATCAGCCTTGCTTTGTTAAATGTTTTCTTTCTGAGTAAATAGTTAAATTTAACAGAGCATTACTGTAGGTGTACCATTTTCCACTCTTTTGGTAATAGTTTTTCCTCCCCTTTTATCATATACATGTATAGTCAGTCCTTTTCCTCCAAAGAATTCAGTGATCTTTGCACTTTTAACATGCCTGAAAATTCCAGACCAAATATGACCAAATTATGAGACATTGTATAGTCTAAAATGGCATTTCTGTCCAATCTGGTTCTTCCCCAGGTATGTGGGCCCGTGGGTGGCAGTGGTACTGTGTAATGTTAGGGTAGCAAGGAGGTAAGTACAGAGAGAGCTACGGATGGCTCTCTTGGGTAAACCTCAGTGTGGGATGAGGGGCGCTCTGAAGGGCATCGCTTTCTCCCTACCTGCCCCCACACTGGTATTCCTCTGGTATCCCTGAGCAAACCCTAGAAGAATCTTCCCTGGGCTCAAGGACTGATCACTGACAGAGGCTTCCTGACTGTGCTCACCCACTGTGAGCACTCCTGCCTCTTCTGTGTGCTGTGTGCCCCCCCCACCTCCACATTTTTATGTCAGGGTAGCAGGTTTATTAAAATATTTCTTACCTCCCCAAACCAGTGCATCCTTTTTGTGCCCCCTATAATCTGTATGAGAAGCCTTCAGGTCATCCTGGACTTACCTAATGCTCCAATATTCAAACAGTCACTAGCTTCTGTTATTTGTATTTCATTCTTTACTTTTAATTTTGTATTGCTATATAGCCAATTAACAATGTTGTAGTAGTTTCAGGCAAACAGCGAAGGGACTCAGCCATACATATACACGTATCCATTCTCTCCCAAACTCTCCTCCCATCCAGGCTGCCACATAACCCTGTGTTACACAGTAGGTCCTTGGTTATCCTTTTAAAATAGAGCGGCATGTGCGTGTTCATCTCAAATTCCCTAACTATCCCTTCTTTTCATCCTCCTCCCTGGCAATCATGCGGACATTTGAAATTCTAAAGCTTGTACCGAGTCTGTCCCATCCATCCATCCAACCATCCATCCATCCAACCGTCCATCCATTCTTTGTGTCTGTTGTGTTCTAGATGTTGTATAAGATGCTGTGAATTCACAGTTGATTGAGATGTGGACCTAGTTTTCACTTTTACATTATAGCTCAAAACACAAGCCAAAATTTCATTACCTAAAAATTAAGTTTCTATACTTCAATATGATGGTGCTTAGCGTTCTCTACTACCAGGACTTCAGGGCCTCTCCAGCGTCCAGTCCCACACCTGTCTCCCCTCATGCGGTGTTCCCATCGGACTGTTCTGTGACCCTCCACACCTCTACCCTTTGTCTGTGCCCAGGCTGATTCCCCAAGACTTTACCTACTGAAAACCTTACTTATGCCCTAAAGCTCAGCTCAAAGGCCTGCACTGCTTTGAAGTTCTCGCCATCATCTACTCAGAGTTAGTAATTTTTCCTCTTGTTCTCACAGTGCTTGTGCCTCAAGAATAGGACTTACTTGAATTAGCCTGAGATAAAGCATCATTATCATTGTTGCTCCCCTACTAGATTAGAGACACCTCTAAGGCAATAACTTGATTCATTCCACTTACATGGCTCAGTAAATCTCTTGTTGGCTACGACTGTTCAGCAAAGAAAAAATTATGGTTATATGATATTCATATTGAATTGTCTGATATAATTCAACTTAATTCTTAATTCTATTGCCTTTTCCTCTACCTCACTTTCCTCTTGGTCCCTAGTTCCTCCATTTTTGGTGTATAAATTTGTCCTCATCAAGTGATTCTATTGAGAGAAATATTTGTCTGACTGCCACCGATGCTTTGAAGGAGGTACCTCACATCATGTGAAAAGCAGATTCCGCCTGGATTCAAATCCTGACCCATCATGTGACCTTGAGACTATTACGTTATCCTTTCCATACCTCAGCTATAAAAGGGGTAGTTAATAAGGCTCACGTTATAGGATGGTTGCAAGAATTAACTGAAATATATATGAAGCATGTAAAATAGTGTGTGGAACATAGAAAGCACCCAATAAAGGTTAGACCTAATACCATTTCCAAAAAAATGCTGTGATGACATTTAGATTTTATAAGAATACAAGGCAGAATAATAACATTTAGTAAGTTCCCTTTGAGTGTATATAAACATTTCTTGGGTTGTATGATTCAATTAGTGAAGCATTTCTGAATTAATTTTCTCAGTATGTTATACTTCAAACTAAGTGTTACTTAAGAATGATGACAATGTTTGAAGCGTTTGGCAATAACTTTCAGTTCAATTCAGTTCAGTTGCTCAGTCCTGTCTGACTCTGCGATCCCATGAATCGCAGTACCCCAGGCCTCCCTATACATCACCATCTCTCAGAGTTCACTCAGACTCACATCCATCGAGTCAGTGATGCTATCCAGCCATCTCATCCTTGGTCGTCCCCTTCTCCTCCTGCCCCCAATC
>SJYA01008072.1:0-19013 GCA_006410615.1 Neotragus moschatus | reverse complement strand
TAGTCATTGTAAAAACTGTTTCAAAGAACAGGAGAAAAAGACCTCACTTTATGAAGCTGTTACATCCTTTACACCAAAAAGGAAAAATACGTGGCAAGAAAAGAAAAACTATTAATATCACAGTCTGTATCGCTCATGAGTATAGACACAAAAATCTTAAATAAAACGAACTGGAATGTGAGATATGAACCTGGCCTTGCCTGCAGCAACAGGATTTCTACAAAGAATACATAAGAGAATTTACATACAATTAGAGCTAGCACAAGAGTTCAGCAGGGATGCTCAAGATAAGATCAATATAGAAAAATCACTGGCATTCTTNCTGTATCGCTCATGAGTATAGACACAAAAATCTTAAATAAAACGAACTGGAATGTGAGATATGAACCTGGCCTTGCCTGCAGCAACAGGATTTCTACAAAGAATACATAAGAGAATTTACATACAATTAGAGCTAGCACAAGAGTTCAGCAGGGATGCTCAAGATAAGATCAATATAGAAAAATCACTGGCATTCTTGTAGACCAGCAATAACCAACTGAAAAATGTCATAGAGAAAATATCTCATTCACAGTTGAAACAAACACTGTAAGGTACCATATTCATATTAATGAATGCATACATAAAGAAAGAAGAAGATACTAAAACTCAGGATCACAAAGACAGAAATTTCCCTTGGATTCATTTAAAACCTAACACAATTTCAACAAAATACAAACTGATTCTCATGAAGAAATTATTCTAAAATTCAAACGGAAGAGTGCCAGGAACAGGTAAAATAACTTTGAAGACGCATAAGGTAGAGGAACAGAGAAGGCAATAGCACCCCACTCCAGTACTTTTGCCTGGAAAATCCCATGGACGGAGGAGCCTGGTAGGCTGCAGTCCACGGTGTCGCAAAGGGTCAGGCACAACTGAGCGACTTCACTTTCACTTTTCACATTCATGCATTGGAGAAGGAAATAGCAACCTACTCCAGTGTTCTTGCCTGGAGAATCTCAGGGACAGGGAAGCCTGGTGGGCTGCTGCCTATGGGGTCGCACAGAGTCGGACACGACTGAAGTGATTTAGCAGCAGCAGCAGCAGCAAGGTAGAGGAAATGTGGGATTGAAACAAGGTTGTTCAAAAAGAGCAGTAAATAAGAGAGCCTAAAAATGGAACCTGTATATTACAGGAATGCATTACTATTTACATGGGCTATTTGATAAATGGTGTAAAAAGCACCATTCATATGAAAGACTACAATTATTACTCATAACACTGATAAAAATGAATTTCAAGAGATTAGAACCGTGAATTAAAATATCAAATTTAAAACACTGCGGGAAAAAAACGGCAGACCATTTTTACGATTTTTAGAGGTAGGGAGGGATGTCTTACAACACAAAAGGCAAAGAAAACACAAAGTGAAAAGACAAGCTAGAGAGCAGAAGATACCTGCAATGCAAGTAACTGAAGAATTAAAACAAGAATAACAACAAAAGGCAAATAACCTGACAGAGCCGTGGACAAAGGCAACAAACAGGCAAATCACAGAAGAGAAACCCCAAACAGCCAAGAAACATATGAAAACACCGAGGCATAAGGGAAATAAAAATACAAATCAACACAGGCTTGAGATATGGTTTCAAAGGTTGACAAAAACTTAAAAGCCTGAGAACAAACTCCAAGATGGGGCGAAATGGGGAATTCCAACTCTATACTGCCAGTGTCAATTAAAATAACCACTTGAGTTGAAGACACCTATATGTTAAAATGCCACGACTACACTTTTGGGTATACACCCCATGAACATTCTTGGTCAAGTACAAGGAAGATAGGTATTACAATANTAATCAGGTCCCACTTGTTTCCTTTTGTTTTTATTTCCATTACTCTAGGAGGTGGGTCATAGAGTATCTTACTTTGATTTATGTCATCGAGTGTTCTGCATATGTTTTCCTCTATGAGTTCTATAGGTTCTGGTCTTACATTTAGGTCTTTAATCCATTTTGAGATTATCTATGTGTAGGTGTTAGAAAGTGTTCTAATTTCATTCTTTTACTTGTAGATGTCCAGTTTTACCAACACCGTTTAGTGAAGGGNTTTGATTTATGTCATCGAGTGTTCTGCATATGTTTTCCTCTATGAGTTCTATAGGTTCTGGTCTTACATTTAGGTCTTTAATCCATTTTGAGATTATCTATGTGTAGGTGTTAGAAAGTGTTCTAATTTCATTCTTTTACTTGTAGATGTCCAGTTTTACCAACACCGTTTAGTGAAGGGCCTGTCTTTGCCCCATTGTAAATTCTTGCCTCCTTTGTCAAAAAGAAGGTACCCATAAGTGCATGGGTTTATTTCTGGGCTTTCTATCTTGTTCCATCGGTCTATATTTCTATTTTTGTGCCAGTACCATACTATCTTGATGACTGTAGCTTTGTAGTATACTCTGAAATCAGGAAGGCTGATTCCTCCAACTCCGTTCTTTCTCAAGACTGCTTTGGCTATTTTGGATCTTTTCTATTTCATTTTGTTCTGTTCCAACTTTTTGTTCTAGTTCTGTGAAAAATGCCATTGGTAGTTTGATAGGGATCGCGTTGGATCTGTAGATTGTGTTTGGTGGTATAGTCATTTTCACAATAGTGATTCTTCCTACCCAGAAACATGGAATATGGCTCCATCTGTTTGTGTCATAGTTGATTTCTTTCATCAATGTCTTACACTTTTCTGTGTGGAGATCTTTTTTCTCCTTAGGTAAGTTTATTCCTAGATATTTAATTTTTGTTGTTGCAAAGGTGAATGGGGTTGATTCCTTAATTTCTCTTTATGATTTTTTATTGTTAGTATATAGAAATGCAAGTGATTTCTGTGTATTGATTTTGAATCCTGCAACTTTTTAAATTCACTGATTAGCCCAAGCCATTTTCTGTTCTGTCTTTAGGGTTTTCTATGTATAGTATCATGTCATCTGCAAAGAGTGAGAGCTTTACTTCTTCTTTTCTGATCTAAGTTCCTTTTATTTCTATTTCTTCTCTGATTACTTTAGCTAGGACTTCCAGAACTATGTTGAATAATAGTGGTGAAAGTGGACACCCTTATCTTGTTCCTGATCTTAGGGGGAATGCTTTCAGTTTTTCACCATTGAGAAGAATGTTTGTTGTAGACTTATCATATATGCCATTCTTCTGTGTTGAGGAAGGTTCCTTGTGTGCCCATTTTGGAAGAGTTTTAATCATAAATGGGTGCTACATTTTGTCAAAGGCTTTTTCTGCATCCACTGAGATGATATGATCTTTTTTTCAATGTGTTAATATGGTGTATCACATTGATTGATTTGAAGATATAGAAGAATGCTTGCATTTCTGATATAAACCCAACTTGATTATGATGTATGACCTTTTTGATGTGTTGCTGAATTTTGTTTGCTAAAATTTTGTTGAGGATTTTTGCATCTCTGTTCATCAGTCATATTGGCCTGGAATGGCTTTGTTTGTTTGTTTTTATTGTCTTTGTCTGGTTTTAGTATCAGGTTGATGGTGGCCTTGTAGTATGAATTTGGAAGTGTTCATTCCTCTGCAATTTTTGAAAGAGTTTTAGAAGGATAGGTATTAGATGTTCTCTAAATGTTTGATAGAATTCTCCTTTGAAGCCATCTGGTGCTGGGCTTTTATTTTTTGGCGAGATTTTCGGTCACAGCTTCAGTTTCAGTGCTTGCAGTTGGGTTGTTCATAATTTCTATTTCTTCCTGGTTCAGTCTTGAAAGATAGAAGTTTTCTAAGAATCTGTCCACTTCTTCGAGGTTATCCATTTTATTACCATAGTTGTTCATAATAGTTTCATACTTCTTTGTATTTCTGCATTGTCTGCATTCTGTCTCTCCTTTTCACTTCTGATTTTGTTGACTTGATTCTTCTCTCTCTCTCTCGATGAATCTGGCTAAAGATTGGTCAATTCTGTTTATCTTCTCAAAGAACTAGCTTTTAGTTTTCTTCATCTTTATTATTGTTTATTTCATTTCTATTTCATTTATTTCTGCTTAGATCGTTGTGATTTCTTTCCTTCTACTAAATTCAGGGCTTTTTTTTTTTTGTCTTCAGTTGTTTTGGGTGTAAAGTTAGGCTGTCTAGTCCATGTTTTTCTTGTTTCTTGAGGTAGGATTGTTTTGTCATAAACTTCCCTCTTCGAGCTGCTTTTGCTGCATCCCATAGATTTTGAGTTGTCATGTTTTCATTGTCGTTTGTTTCTAGGAATTTTTTAATTTCCCTTTTAGCTTCTTCAGTAACTTGTTGGTGATTTAGAAACATGTTGTTCAATCTCCGTGTGTTTGTGTTTCTTACAGTTTTTTTTCTTGTAATTGATCTCTAGTCTCATAGCATTGTGGTAGGAGAAAATGCTTGATACGATTTCAATTTTCTTAAATTGACTGAGGTTTGATTTGTGACCTAAGATGTGGTCTAGCCTGGAGAATGTTCCATGTGCCCTTGGGAAGAAGGTGTATCCTTCTGCCTTTGGATGGAATGTCCTAAAGATAGCAATGAGATCCATCTCATCTAATGTGTCATTTAAGACTTGTGGTTCCTTATTAATTTTCTGCTTTGATGATCTGTCCGTTGGTGTGAGTGGGGTGTTAAGAGTCTCTTACTACTATTGTGTTACTGTCAGTTTCTCATTTGATGTCTGTAAGTGTTCATCTTAGATATCAAGGTGCTCCTATGTTGGGTGCATGAATATGTATAATTGTTATACATATTGTATATTTGGATCGATCCCTTGATCATTCTGTAGTCTCCTTCCTTATCTCTTGTTTTTTTCTTTATTTAAGGTCTACTGTGACTGATATGAGTATTTCTATTCCAGCTTTCTTTTACTTCCCATTTGCATGCAATATATGTTTCCATCCTCTCCCTTTCAGTCTATATGTGTCCTTAGGTCTAAAGTGGGTTTCTTGTAGATAGCATATATAGGAGTCTTGCTTTTGTATCCATTCAGCCAGTCTGTCTTTTGGTTGGAGAATTTAATCAATTTACATTTAAAGTAATCATTGTTATATATGTTGCTTTTGCCATTTTCTTAATTGTTTGGGATTGATTTTCTAGATCTTTTTTCTTCCGTTATATTTCTTTCTTTTTTCATCTCAGGTGTACATGAGTTCCCAATCTTGAACCCCCGCCCCCACCTCCCACTCCACATCAACTCTCTGAATCACCGTTATATTTCTTGACTGTATAAGTCCTTTTACCATTTGTTGTAAAGCTGGTTTGGTGGTACTGAATTCTCTTAACTTTTGCTTGTCTGAAAAGCTTTTTATTTCTCCATCAATTTTGAATGAGATCTTTGCCATATACAGTGATCTTGGTTGTCGACTTTTCCCCTTCAGTACTTGAAATATATCCTGCCATTCCCTTCTGGCCTGCAGAGTTTCTCCTGGAAGATAGCTGTCAAGAATATGGGGTTTCCCTTGTATGTTACTTGTTGCTTCTCCCTTGCTGCTTTGAATATTCTTTCTTTGTGTTTAGTCTTACTTCCTTTGATTAGTGTGTGTCTTGGCATGTTTCTCTTTGCATTGATCCTGTATGGGACTCTGTGAGCCTCTTGGACTTGACTGACTGTTTCCTTTTCCACGTTGGGGAAGTTTTGAAGTATAATCTCTGAAAATTTTTCTCATACCCTTTCTTTTTCTCTCATTCTTCTGGGGCCCTATAATTTGAATGTTGGGGCATTTGCTGTTGTCCCAGATGTCTCTGAGACTATCCTCAGTTCTTTTCATTCTTTTAATTGTTCTCGGTCTTTGTTAATTGATTCTTGCATTTTCTCCATTTTGTTTTCAAGGTGTTTGATCATCCTTACTATGTTTATTCTGAATTGTTTTTCAGGCAGTTTGTCTATTTCCTCTTCATGTATTTGGAATTCTGTGTTTCTGGTTTGCTCCTTCATTTGTGTAGTGTTTCTCTGCCTTTTGATAATTTTTTCTGAACTTGTTTGTGTTTGAAGTCTTCTTTTCCCAGGCTTCAAGTGAAGTTGAATTCTTTCCTTGAAGAAGGTTGAATTCTTTCTTTTGGTTTCTGCCCTCCTAAGGCTGGTCCAGTGGTTGTGTAAACTTTGTGTAGAGTGAGATTTGTGCTGAATTTTTGTTTGTTTGTTTGTGTTTCCTCTCATGAATAAGGCTGAGTGAGGTGGTAATCCTATCTGCTGATGACTGAGTTTGTACTTTCGTTTTGTTTGTTGTTTAGCTGAGGAGTCCTGCACAGGGTGCTATTGGTGGTTGGGTGATGCAGGGTCTTGTGTTCAAGTGGTTTCCTTTGTGTGAGTTCTCACTTTGTGATGCTCCCTATGGTTAGTCTAGGGTCTTGGAGTCAGTGCTCCTACTCCAAATGTTCATGACTTGATCTCTGGTCAGAAACAAAGATTCCACAAGTGGTTTGTTTTGGCATTAAGTGAGACTAAAACAAATATCCAAAAATGAGAAACCAAAGATGAACCCCAGACAAATGGCAGTTACAAAATCAGACAAATAATAGTTAAAATCATGAACTATACATATTTACATATACACCCATGAGCAAAGTCTAAACAGTCCAGCAAAAATAAAGTAGAATCTATTGATCTGGCAAAGAAAGGAAATAAAAAATTATATTTACCAGTTAAGAACAAAACTAAGTAAGGCACAAACTGGAAAACAAAACTAACAAATGTGTTGAGAGGAAAGGAAGGAAAGCAAAAAACGAATGGAGATACAAATTTAAAAAGAGATAGATGAAGATTTATATACACTAAAGATTAACTGCAAAGGGAAAAACACAGTAGGAAAGGCAAAGAAAGGGATAAATATACCAAAAATACAATAGGTTTTAAAAAATTAAAATTATAAAGAGGAGAAAAGAAACAAAAAATGGGAGAAGAAAGAAAAAAGGAAAACTCCACAGAACTGCAAAAGCCCAATGTAGAGACAGAGTTTTATAACAACATTAAAAAGTGTGACTGAATAGACACATATACATACACACCCATGGGCAAAATCCAAAAAGTCCAACAAAAATAAGGTACAATAGATTGACCCAGTGAACAGAAGAAACCAAAAATTATATCGACCAGAAGAAAACTAGACAAAGCACAAACTAGAAAACGAAACTAAAGCAAAGTGCCAACTGGGGAATAAAGCACTGAAACTAAAACAAACAACTCTGTTGAGAGGAAAGGAGAGAAAAACAAAAGAAAGACTAGATATGCAAAGTTAGATAAAGGTAGATACAGAAGATTCATGTGTTATAAAAGATAAACTGCAAGGGGAAAAGAGCTGTAGGAAAAGCAAAGTAAGGAACAAATATAGAAAACATGCAAATAGGTTTTAAAAATTACAAAACGAGAAAAGAAAGGAAAGAAGAAAACTCCACAGAACTGCAGAAGCCCAATGGAGAGGCAGAGGTTTATAACAATAAAAACTGTAACTAGAAAAAATAAAGCTCAAAAGCTTAATTGGATTTCATAGTGCCAGTAAAATCGACAGCTACAACAGAGGGGGGGAAAAAAGAAAAAAAGAGAAAAAAATAAAAACTCCAAAAGAATCTACAGAACAAGTCAAAAAGTAAGAGGATACATGTTTTTCTTGAGTCACTGCTGTCAGTGTCCTTTCCCTGGCTGGGAGTCATAGTCCACTTTTCCTCCCTCGGATGCCCTGCAGCACTGTGCTGATCTGTGAACCGGCTCTGGGGGCAGCTCAGAGTCTAATCTGGTCCTACTCCTATGTGTTCTTCGCTCCAGTGTCCACAGCTATCAGAACTAGTGAGTGTTCTTTTGTGGGAGCTCTCAGTGACTTTTTATGTATTCCATAGAGACAGAGTCTTCCTAGTTGATCGTGTGGATTTAATCTGCAGCTTGTACAGCTGGTGGTAATGTTTTATGTCTTCGTCATCCTTAGCCACACTGCCCCTGGGTTTCCATTGTGGTTTCATTTCCACCTATACATGTGGGTGGTCTGCTGGGGTTTGCTCCCGGGGCTGCCCTGGAGGGTGTGGGTTGCCTCTGTGAGGCCAGAGGTGCAGGTGGGGCAGCTGCTTGGGTCACAGGGGTTCTGGCAGCACCAGGTACTCAGGGGAGTTGGCTGCTGGGGCAGCAGGAAATGCAGTGTTCTAAAAGGGTATGGCAACCAGTATTGGCTGGTACGCTCCATTGTTCTTGCCTGGAGAACCCCCTCCTCCCTGACAGAGATGCCTGGCAGGCCACAGCTTACAGGGCGGCAAAGAGTTGCACGTGGATGAAGCGACCCTGTGGGCATAGACGCAAGATGTTCTTTGCCTATGGCAGCTCTGCGCCAGTGAGAGTTGAGCATGAAGGTGGCGCAGCTGCTTGGCTTGCAGGGACTCTGGCAGCGCCAAGTGTGCAAAGACATGGACTGCCTCTGCTACAGGCGTTATGTCCCTCTCACAGACTTTTTTCAAGCCTTTTGTAGCTGGCGATCAAAAGGCCTATCTGTAGCTCCGCCTGTTCAGGCACTTAGAGGCTACCATGCCTGGGGTCCTTCTCTGTTGTTGGGTATGTCAGGCACATAGAGGGGCCCTCCTGGCTGGGATCCTGGTCTGTAGGTTGGCGCCCTTGGCACGTAAAAGTGGCACCCTGGGTGGAGTCCTGCTCTGCAGTGCCGTGTGTCAGGCATTTGATGGGCTAGCTTCTCTGTTGTTCAGCTGAAGATGGTGGCGTGTTGGGAGAGAGAGGCTCTGGTGATGGCTCCATCCCCTACCGGTGACTCAGCAGTATGGCCTTGCTTCTGTGGCTGCCTGGCTTTCCTCACTCGTATTCCCTCAATCCATCTCTTTTCCCTCACATCCCCTGAGTCCAGCTCTCTGCAGTTAATAGCAGCCCTCACACTGGGGTTGCCCCATAATCCCTAATCCAGCTCCCAGCTGCTGCGCCTTCCAGGGGACCTGTGTCCATGTCCGGGGTGTGTATGGCTGTGGCAAGGATTCTCTGATTCTCATTACATTTAGGCTGCCACAGATCAGCTGTTTCACTCTCAGCCTTAAATATTTCTCCTCTGACTCAGACAATTGCCCCATGTGGGGATTGGGCCCCTGCCTCAGTTCCCCCACCCGCCAAGGGCAGGTCCAGTCCTTCTAACACTCCTGTTTTTCCCTTAGTTCCTTTGCCCCACCGAGTTTTGCATGGTTCTCTATATTCTTTTCCACTGGTCAGGTCCTCTTGTACCTTATCAGCTGGTGTTCTGCATGCACTTCTGTCTCTGAAGATGTATTCCTGATGTATCCTTGGAGAGAGATGTAGCCCACGTCCACCGACTCCTCCGCCATGTTGTTCTAGGGAAGATTTTTACCTCTTAGTTTTAAGAAGGTTCTATTTGAGTTTAGGGTAAATTGAGGACTATCTTGTAATGAAACGTTAAAAAAAAAAACTTTTAGCTACTACTCTACTGGAGCTTTTAATTTATGTATGTTTATTTTATATATACTTATTTATAGTTTGAAATCTTAGTGTAAACTGTGTGTCCTAAATAAATAGCATTACTTACACTATTAATGGCTATGCCTGTTTCAATAATGAGTAATAATTTTGAAGCCAAAACAAAATTAAGTATACATTTTTCTTCTTTTTGCCCACTGTGGAATATCTCATTGTATGACCCACAAGCAAGATATTTGCATGATTCTTCGACATACGGTAATGTTCCCCAAGAACATAAACATAAATAAGCCACAACTGCTAAATGTGGAAATCCAAATCATTAGGTTCCCTATAAGTAAATGATTCTTGTCTTGTGTTTTTAGGTTCCTGGATTGTGGTGAGCTGTATCCTTGGCCGGTGGACCTGAATTTAGCTGGTGATCCTACAGAAGGATCCTCAGTGGCAGTGCAGGGGGACTGTGGCTTTTGGTGTCCCCAAGAGTTGAAAATCAATCCTGATCTTGGCTGTTCCTTTGTGCACGTGTGTGATTGTTCACCTCCTTGTCCAAATATGTACCTTAGGAGAGAAGAGCTTTCATTTGCTCGGTGTTTCATAGGATTGATTTCAGTCATTTGCCTCTCTGCCACATTGTTTACTTTTTTAACTTTTTTGATTGATGTGATAAGTTTCCGTTATCCTGAAAGACCCATTATAATGTATGCCGTCTGCTACATGATGGTGTCATTAACTTTCTTTATTGGGTTTTTGCTTGAGGACTGAGTCACCTGCAGTGCATCCAGCCCTGCACTGTATAAGGCTTCCACAGTGACCCAAGGATCTCATAATAAAGCCTGTATCATGCTTTTCATGATACTCTATATTTTTTTCACTATGGCCGGCAGTGTTTGGTGGGTGATTCTTATCATCACGTGGTTCTTGGCAGCTGTGTCAATGTGGGGTAGTGAAGCTATGGAGAAGAAAGCCTTGCTATTTCCTGCCAGTGCATGGGACATCCCTGGAACGCTGACCATCATCCTTTTAGTGATGAATAAAAGTGAAGGTGACGGTATCAGTGACGTGTGTTTTGTTGGCCTCTACAATGTTGATGCCTTGAGGTATTTTCTTCTTACACCCCTCTGCCTGTGTGTGGTCGTTGGGTTTTCACTCCTTTTGCTGCTGCTGCTGCTAAGTCGCTTGAGTCATGTGCGACTCTGTGCAACCCAATAGACGCCAGCCCACCAGGCTCCCCCGTCCCTGGGATTCTCCAGGGAAGAACACTGGAGTGGGTTGCCATTTCCTTCTCCAATGCATGAAAGTGAAAAGTGAAAGTGAAGTCGCTCAGTCATGTCCGACTCTTCGTGATCCCATGGACTGCAGCCTACCAGGCTCCTCCATCCATTGGATTTTCCAGGCAAGAGTACTGGAGTGAGGTGCCATTGCCTCCAGCATGATATCCCTTAACAGAGTGCAAGTTGAGATTCCATTAGAAAAGGTGAACAAGGATAAACTGGTTAAGTTTATGATCCAGATTGGTGTTTTCAGGACTCCATCTCGTACCACTCATGGTTGTAATTGGATGTTACTTTTTTGAGAAAGCTTACCGTGGCATCTGGGAAACAACGTGGATACAAAAATGCTGCAGAGAATATCACATTCCATGTCCATATCAGGTAAGGGAAACCTTGTTCTAAATTTTGAAATATTTAACACTGAAAAGAGCTAATGTTAGCTTTTTTTTTTAACTACTCATGAAAAAGCTAAACATTAAAATTTTGAAGGAAGTTAATGAACAAATGTAGTAAGAATGTCACACACTTGTTTTTGTTAACATCTTCCTTTTATTTTTTTTAATTTTATTTTTTAGTTTGTTTTGCTTTACAATACTGTACTCTTTTTGCCATACATTGACATAAATCAGCCATAAGTGTACCTGAACATCTTCCTTTTAAAAGATCACTTTTTTAAGTCTAAGCCATGGGTTTTTAAGCAGTTTACTTCTGTTATCACAAAATAGTTGCTTATTGATTACTTAGAAGTCTGCAGCTTTGAGGGGAAGATATTGATTCAAAGACAGTGTCTGTGGAAATTTTACTGATACTTAGAATCGGAGTTTTAACAGTTTTGAAAAAACATTCGAATGCATTTGTACAAACAGTTTCACGTTTTAGATGGTCTTAGTTTTTCTCTTTTGCATACTGACTATTTTGTGATTTACCTTTTAATTCAAGGAGATCAGATAATCATAGAATTTTATATCTAGAGAGGACTTTAGAGATGGTTTATTCAAGTTCCCTCTGTAATTTAGAGTTCTTAAACATCTGTCTCATTTGAGGCTTAGAAATGTTAAGTGACTTGCTCACTTTCTTAAAGTACTTATGCATTATAGATAACTTCTGTTTACTTGTCTCTTTCCCCTATTAGACAGTGAACTCTTTAAACACAAGAACATCTTTTTCATATTTTTTCAAAGCATGTTCTATAGGTTAGTAGATGATGGCATTGAGAATGGGAATGTGTAGATTGAGAAGGAAAGACATTTTTAAGAAATGTTCCAGTTTTACTGGAAACAAGAAGTGTGTGATTAGCACATAGTCAATTCTCGTAAATACGTGATGACTGAAAATGCGATTTCCTTTTTTATTTTGTGGTATAAATCATTCTAGACAGAATTACATTTTAATTATTATATCATTATAATTTATATATAATATAATATTATAATATAAATATTAGCTACTGGCTTTTCACAAAACCAACCTACAATTGAGAGACCAGAAAAAAATGAATAATTGAAATTTTATTACATTTCTTGACAGAATTGCTTATTAAGAACTCAATATGAGTTTTCAGGCCTGAAGCTAAGTAATCAAATTTTGCCTCTAATGCGAGAGAAAGAGGTGATTGAATTACATCATGTGCTTCTCCATGTAAGGTTTCTAGGGTTCCAAATATATATTATCTTAGAACTATAAAAGAAATAATGTTTGGCTCTGAAATAATGGTCTGAAAAATACCAGACCTTAAATATGTAAATTAGAGTAGTTGGGACGCCACTATTTTCAAAACATCCCAAAGAATCTTTTAGCATCTTTAGAAGCAGTTTGAGCAATATAAAAATATTTGTGTGTATTCATTTCTTTACAGTCATAGATTCTATAAGTGTTTTGTATTTCCAGCTGACAGAAATAATGTTGGATTTCCAACATTCTAAAAAGAACAGAAAATGGTATAATAACTAGCGTGGTTATTAAGCGATAACGTCTGGGCCAGGAATCCTGGCTTCATATCTCACTCTTATTATTTACTAGTTTTATAGCTTTAGATCAGCCTCACCTCTTTCCACTTGAATTCCTCATCTGTAGAATGAGTAATGGCATCTCATAGTAATAAAAGAGCAATCGTGTTAGATGGAAATAGTGGTAGAATCTGTCTGCTAGGACTGTTTTTAGGCATCTACATGCAGTTAGAAGTGTGCCTTCTGTATAAGAAGTGCTCGAATGTTCTGTTACTTATCTTTTCAGTTATTGCTGCTGTTAACTGTTACTTACACACAGACATACATACACAAACTGTTGTTTAAACCATTCAGTACCAAACTTTATCAAATGCCGTGTTTAAGTTATTGAGACTATACATGACAGTATGTGTACCACTAACTTGTTTAAACTGCAGATTTAATGGGCAGATATACTTGAATTCATTTACTCATTATTTTGCTGATGGACATAGAGTTCCAAGTGTTTTACTATTGTAATACCTATCTTCCTTGTACATGACCAGGAATGTTCATGGGGTGTATATCCAAAAGTGTAGTCATGGCATTTTAATATATAGGCATCTTCAACTCAAGTGGTTATTTTAATTTACACTGGCAGTATAGAGTTGGAATTCCCCATTTCGCCCCATCTTGGTGTTTGTTCTCAGTCTTTTCGGTTTTTGTCAACCTTTGAAACAATATCGCAAGCCTGTCTTGATTTTTAGTTTGATTTCCCTTATGCCTCGGTGTTTTCATATGTTTCTTGGCTGTTTGGGGTTTCTCTTCTGTGATTTGCCTATTTGTGGCCTTTGTCCACGGATCTGTCAGGTTATATGCCTTTTGTTGTTATTCTTGTTTTAATTCTTCAGTTACTTGCATTGCAGATATCTTCTGCTCTCTAGCTTGTCTTTTCACTTTGTGTTTTCTTTGCCTTTTGTGTTGTAAGACATCCCTCCCTACCTCTAAAAGTCGTAAAAATGGTCTGCCGTTTTTTCCAGCAGTTTTTTAAATTTGATTGTTTAATTCATGGCTCTAATCTCTTGAAATTCATTTTGATCAGTGTTATGAGCAATAATTGTAGTCTTTCATAAGAATGGTGCTTTTTACACTGTTTATCAAATAGCCCATGTAAATAGTAATGCATTACTGTAATGTACAAGTTCCATTTTTAGGCTCTCTTATTTACTGCTCTGTTTGAACAACCTTGTTTCAATCCCCCATTTCCTCTACCTTGCTGCTGCTGCTGCTGCTGCTAAGTCACTTCAGTCGTGTCCGACTCTGTGCGACCCCATAGATGGCAGCCCACCAGGCTTCCCCATCCCTGGGATTCTCCAGGCAAGAACACTGGAGTGGGTTGCCATTTCCTTCTCCAATGCATGAAAGTGAAAAGTGAAAGTGAAGTCGCTCAGTCTTGCTCGACCCTTCTCGACCCCATGCACTGCAGCCTACCAGGCTCCTCTGTCCATGGGATTTTCCAGGCAAAAGTACTGGAGTGAGGTGCCATTGCCTTCTCCATTCCTCTACCTTATGCATCTTCAAAATTATTTTAACTGTTCCTGGCACTCTTCCGTTTGAATTTTAGAATAATTTCTTCATGAGAAACAGTTTGTATTTTGTTGAAATTGTGTTAGGTTTTAAATGAATCCAGGGGAAATTTCTGTCTTTGTGATACTGAGTTTTAGGATCTTCTTGTTTCTTTATGTATGTATTCATTGATATGTTTTAGGTACCTTACCGTGTTTGTTTCAATTGTGAATGAGGTCTTTTCTCTGTGATATTTTTCAGTTGGTTATTGCTGGTCTACAAGAATGCCAGTGATTTTTGTATATTGACCTTATCTTGAGCATCCCTGNTATGTATTGATTAATATGTTTTAGGTACCTTACAGTGTTTGTTTCAAATGTGAATGAGATATTTTCTCTGTGACATTTTTCAGTTGGTTATTCCTGGTCTACAAGAATGCCAGTGATTTTTCTATATTGACCTTATCTTGAGCATCCCTTCTGAACTCTTGTGCTAGCTCTAATTGTGTGTAAATTCTCTTATGTATTCTTTGTAGAAATCCTGTTGCTGCAGGCAAGGCCAAGTTCATATCTCACATTCCAGTTTTTCTGTTTTATTTAAGATTTTTGTGTCTATACTCATGAGTGATATAGACTGTGATATTAATAGTTTTTCTTTTCTTGCCACGTATTTTTCCTTTTTGGTGTCAAGGATGTAACAGCTTCATAAAGTGAGGTCTTTTTCTCCTGTTCTTTGAACAGTTTTTACAATGACTAGGGACTGTCTGCTCTTTGAAAGAGTCGGTCTTCCATCCTGTAAAAATCCTCTGTCATGGTATCTTTGAAGTAAAGAGAGAGAAATTTCATCTTTCCAAACCGAAATTCTGCGGTTCTCCATTGCTCCCTGTCTCCTGGCTTTTGGCAACCATTGTTTTACTTTATTTCTCTATGAATTTGACTGTTCTGGGTACCTCATATGAATGAAACTCAAACACTAGAATTATAATATTAGTTTTCATTCAGGATTTTACTTCAGAGGAATTTTATACAGACTTGTAAACTGAGCACTAGAGCTATTGAATTCTTATTTGAAGTAATATCCATGCATAATTGAATATGATTTACTGTGACTGAGCATGCCTAAAAGAATGCTTGTCATGTTTTCATGAGAATTCCTAATGAGAGGTTTTCAAAATGTATTAAGCAATGATGTTAACCTTGAGGTAGCCTCCTTAGGTGTCTTGGAGAACGTAATATTTGAATATATGTTCACGTGAATATCAGTGTGGTTTCTTTGTAGTCATTCCTCATATTAATGAAGCTTTCAAACATTTGAAAAATGTTTGAGGTAGTTGATCACACTGTTTCAAAATATCCAGTTGGGTTTCAAGTCAATTGGATGTATTTAGGTCCCTGATTTGAGGAAAAGTGGGCTTGTGTAAAGTATTTTAAAATATTTAAAATGAATGTCCTTGCTGAAAACAGGAATTCACTGCTTGGATTTTAAAATGCTTTACACCAACTGTTTTTTGCAAGAACACTTTAAAAAAAATGTGTGTTAAATACTTGAGAAAGTAATATTTAATGTCTGAAAAGAGTTGGTCGTGAAATATAGCTTGAGTTTTCAGAATAATGTATAGTTTACACTTTAAAATCAGTAAAGTGTATTCCTAGAATATGTGTCATCTTAAAGTAACAGTAATTTTCCAGGTACTTAGTTTCCCCCCACCCTTTAAAGTATTTCCTTCTATTTACTTAGGGGCTTCTAAAAGGCTCAAAGCATTTTATGAAAGAGTTACACATTTCAAAGTTTGTTTATATTTCTAGAAAGCCATTCACATGTAACATATTTATTAAAAACATGGGGTTTAAAATCCCATCTGTAACACTTTGAGTCTCAGTTTCCTCATGTAAATATAGGGAATAATATGTTAAATATAGTAATATCTACCTCATAGGTGGCTGTGAAGATTAAATGAGAAAATAAAGTTAAGCCTTTTACTAGAATGCCATGCACAGAGAAAAATTTCATTGTTCTGTTGTTGCAAGTACATAATTCCTGAGGTTTAAAAAAGAATTGTTCTTATATTCTGTATTAGAATCATCATTTTGTCTTTTAAACATTGATTTTCAAAGGAACATGTTCTTTCCTAAAGTTTCTTCCTTTTTTTTTCTCTTTCATCCATCTAATCCAATTATCTATGTTCCAAGGAATTTTGATACTACAACTTGTGTTTCAATAATAGAAATGTGTTACCGTAATAGAAGCAGCTTAGCCAAGACTAAGTTCACATTAGTGCCATTTGTAGAATTTTTTCAAAAATTATTTGTGTAGAAAACAAACAAAAAACCCATTATTTCTATTTTCAGCCACAGAAGGTAGCCCATCTGTTGTTTATCTAATCTTGATTAAGAAACTTACTAAAATAGAATAATAACATCTTATCTAACTTGTGATTTGAGCTTCATTTTCTGATAACAGTGTTTCCCCTTCACCAGACAATACCAAAAGGAATCAGCATTGTTTATGAAAGGACCATAAGTAAATGGGTATGTTTTGCTCTTCCAACATTAATGACAGCAAATAATTCTCTATAAATATATAGTATATACTACTAATCTTTTTTTTCCTGCTACTAATCTTTGAAGTGGTAAGTATCCTGCCTGTGACTTCCTGGCACCAAACTGATTTTCCCTTAAAATTGTTCAGTGCCTCTAATAGAGGGAAAAAGGGAGAGTTGCTGAAAAATTATTCTAAGTCTCTTACAGGAAAATATTTTGAAATATTATATTTTAGAAATATAGACTATTAAATTTATTTCAAAAGTATTCATACTATTAGGTACAGGCTGTAAAATGCTATCAAGGGGCACTTTTGGATAAATAGTTTAAAATATGCAAGTCATTTTGGCCTGTGCTAAACAGACTAAATAGCCTAAGCCATGAGTTCCATTTTAGTCTTAAGTCAGATAACTGGTGGTGGTGGTGGTGGTCATTGGTGAAGTCGTGTCTGACTCTCTGTGACCCATGAACTGTAGCACTCCTAGCTTCCCTGTCCTTCACTATCGAAGAGCCCTGTCTTTGTCTTTTTTGGGCTACTGTTACAAATCCCGTAGACTAGCTGATAAACAACAGAAAGTTGTTTCTTGTAGGCCTGGAGGCTGGGGAGTCCCAAGATGACCAGCAGGTGCCACGTCAGGTGAGGCTTGCTTCCTGGTTCCTAGACTGCCTGTCCTCACAGCATGGGAGCCCATTCCTTCCTGGCCTGACCTCTCTCCTCCCAGAGTGCCTGCCTCCTAAGATCACCATGTGCGGGGTGCAGTTTGAGGGCCCATAAACCGTCAGCCCATTGCAATCCCTAAGTATACCCTGTATTGTTTCTGTCCTTTGAAATAATTCGAGCTTTCCTAATGGCCCAATATATATTCTTTATGTTATATGTTCCTTGGGCTCTTGAAAAGAATATGTATCCGTGGGAATGCAATGTTCCGTGTGTATCAGTTACATCAGGTTTGTCACTCATGTAATCCAGATTCCAGAGGCCACATTGAGTAAAAGGAGAAGTAGGCGAAGTTATCTGTAATATATTTTAGTTTAACACACCCAAAATATTATCATGTCAGTGTGTAATCAGCATGATAAAACCTAATGAAATAGTTCACGTTCTTTTTTTCATGTTAAATCTTTAAAATCCAGGGTGTGTTTCAGGCTTGCAGCACGTCTCAATGTAGAGGCAGCCACATTTCAGGTGCTTCACAGCTGCAGGTGACCATGTGCCAGGGGGCCCGGTTCCCCGAGAGCCGTGTCTGTAGCACCTCCCCCTGGGGTTATGACCTCGGCTGGCACTCCTTTTCTGTTTCTGTCAGTTTCTATGTGTTGATATTTTGAGGTTATGTCATTAGGTGCATTGAAATTCAGAATCTTCATCTTCTTGCTAGACCGAACTTGTGTCCGTATGAGGTGCTCCTTTTTATCGCCATTAATGCTTCTTTCTTTAGACACTATTTGACAGAGATGTTGCCACGTCAGTTTTCTGTCCTTGTTGGCTTGGATATCTTTTACTTTCACTTGTCTAAAAGACCTTCCATCTTAACATGGACCTCTGTGAAGAGTGTATCATTTTCATTAAAATCAGTTTGACACTTTGTCTTTTAATGAGAGTATTTGCTCTGTTGATAATGTTGGTATTCAGTGTGTAGACACCATGTTGCTGTGTGTTTTCTGTTTGTCCCACCTAGCCTGTGTTCCTTGCTCTTGCCTTCTTTGAGAAGTATGACGTGTTTCTCCAGTTCTGGGATCCTCTGCCAGGTTGTTGGGTGCACATTCGCAGACACAGCGTGTGTTTGACATTCAAGTCTAAGTTAGTACTCTTACTACCTCCCTGACACGACGGTTTCCTCCTTGTCACTGTTATCCTTTAAATTGTCAGATATATTCTTGGCGTTAACATCATTGTTTTGTAGAGTTGATATTTATCCTCACAGTTACTTCATTGTTGGTCTTTACTTGTTTTTTTATATTTCTGTCAGAGACTACTTTTCTTTCTCCCAAAGCACTGCCTTAATATTTTTTCTTAGTTCATGTGTGTGGGTGATGAGTTGTCTCCTTTCCATTTGCCCTAAAAGTCTTTATTTTGGTTTCACTTTTGAAGAATGTTTTTGTTGGGTATAGACTCCCAGGTTGGTGGTTATTTGTTTTTCACCATTTGACAGATGCCAGTCCATTATCTTCTGAGTTCCTTGTTCTTAGAAAGTCAGCTCTCAGTGTTGTTGTGCCATGAAAGCCACACCTTTTTTCCTCTGAGCACTTGAACATTCTCTTCTTGCCTTAGGCACCCGCAGAGCTGCTGAAACCAATGTGTGGTTTTCATTTTTGAGTCAATGGTC